>WNGS01087021.1:4377336-4387381 GCA_020271785.1 Procambarus virginalis
TGTGTGCACCCGTGTTAAATAACCATCCTTGTCCACCCTGTCAATTCCCTTAAGAATTTTGTATTTGGTGATCATATCCCTCGTCATCTTCTGTCTTCCAGCGTTGTGAGTGCAGTTCACGCAGCCTTCCTCGTAATCTCATATGCCTCTTAGTTCTGGGACTATGTAGTGATACTCTCCAACTTTTTCCAGCTTGTCTTTGTTGACAAGTACGGGCTCCAGGCTAGGGGCCTGCATAATTCCAGGATTCGTCTTACATATGTTGTTGTATACAAGGTTCTGAATGGTTCCTTACAAAGGTTTCTGAGACAGTTCTGATGTAGCCAGACCTCGCATACACCGCGGGCTGGCTAACATCAGAACCATTCATTCAGGTCCATGAATGGCCTGTTCATCCAGTCTGTCTAGGTCATCTTTAACCCTCATACTATCTTCCTCTGTCTTAATCCTCCTATAATTTTAGCATCATCAGCAAACATGCGAGGAAAAGTCAATTCTTTCTTGGAGATCATTTACGTATATCAAAACAGAATAGGTCCAAGGACTGATCCACTGTGGGATTCCACTGGTGACGCCTCGCCTCTCCGAGACTCTCCCCCTAAAGAAGGAAATTTAATAATATCAATTGCTGTTGGTTTAATGACATGTGGTATCAGAGAACTGCTCCCAATATATAATATAAGTTATCATATATATAGATATATATATATATATATATATATATATAGATATATATAATATATATATGCACACACAACACACACACACACCCCACACACACACACACACACACACACACACACACACACACACACACACACACACAATCCCCTGCGAGTGTGTGGCAGTAATGGGGGGCCAACGAAGAAGCCTGTACCGGCTTTCAACAGTTTATGTTTACAAAGCTCCAGGAATCGCCGGGCCCCCGCGCCCAAGTACCGGGTACGGCGGTCCGTACGAGGGTCACACACCCGGTTTTCTCATCAGCGTTGCCTGTGTTTAGGAGGCCGCGAGGCCAACAAAAAACACATGCTGCCATTCATGTGATGCCTAGCGTCAACATGCGACAGGGTTGAAGATGTAGTTGACATATACGTGGCGTCAAGCTATAGTTAGACCCTATGGCACACCATAGATAGCCCTATGGCACCCACAACAGCCCTATGGCACCCATAGAGAAGCCCCAGTTCCCCCTCTCCATCTCAAAGAAAACGTGAGACGGCAAGCCATGGGCGGAAAGCGACCGACCTCCACTCTGTCGTAATCAAATTCCCAACGTTATGGGGCAGTTTTAAGAGACTTTGTAAAATTCACATTAAAGAGTGGTCACAATTCCCACATTATATCATCGTTCTGGCCCGGGAACTGCGCGCTCAGGCCAAGATTTGAAATGCGGGAAGATAACTTATTTTTTTTTAAGTTTTAAAAGACTTTTGGCTTCGTTATCCCTTCCTCTGTCGGTTGATTAAAAAAAAAAAAAGACTCCGAATCTGGTTCTTTCTTGTAGGACAAAATTAAGATGGGATTTATTAATACAACTACTGTATTAGTACCAATGGCTCAATCTGCTCGCCGTATTAAAATATTTATATGTATGTATACGTATTAATGTGTACTCACCTAGTTGTGTTTGCGGGGGTTGAGCTCTGGCTCTTTGGTCCCGCCTCTCAACCGTCAATCAACTGGTGTACAGATTCCTGAGCCTATTGGGCTCTATGATATCTACACTTGAAACTGTGTATGGAGTCAGCCTCCACACATCGCTTCCTAATGCATTCCATTTGTCAACCACTCTGACACTAAAAAAGTTCTTTCTAATATCTCTGTGGCTCATTTGGGCGCTCAGTTTCCACCTGTGTCCCTGTGGTGTGCCCCTTGTATTAAATAGTATGTCTTTATCAACCCTGTCGATTCCCCTGAGAATCTTGAATGTGATGATCATGTCCCCCCTAACTCTTCTGTCTTCCAGCGACGTGAGGTTTAATTCCCGTAGTCTCTCCTCAGCTCATACCTCTCAGCTCGGGTACTAGTCTGGTGGCAAACCATTGAACCTTTTCCAGTTTAGTCTTATCCTTGACTAGATATGGACTCCATGTGGAGCCGCACTACTCCCGGATTGGTCTGACATATGTGGTATACAAGGTTCTGAATGATTCCTTATTCATGATGTAGTATATATATGTATATTATGGACGGGGGGGGGGGGGTTGTCACCGGCGATGCATGATGGAGCGGGTACCAAACCCGACCCGGTATTAGTCCATGAAAGACAAAAATCCAATTAAATGAGAAAAGTCGATAGAAAAAGGGAATTTGGTATGGCAAACCAACGTATCTCATCACTTCCAGAGTCTCTCTCTCTCCTCTATCTCTCTCTCTCTCTCTCTCTCTTCTCTCTCCTTCTCCTCTCCTCTCTCGTCCTCTCTCCTCTCTCTCTCTCTCTCTCTCTCACCATAACAATTTTCTAATTGTTTTACAAAACAGTGGTAAATGTAAAAACACAATTTTGTTCACACGTTGATAATTAGAAACTATTTACATATACGCCTGTGTAGATAGGTCCATATTAATATACAAATGTTTTAATATTCATACATATATATAGAATATTATTGTGTTTTCTTTTATTTAGTTCATGGTGTTCGAATCCTTTAGGGGTGAGGCGTTTTTGTATATATAATGCGAACAAGTTTGAATGGTCCCCAAGCATATATGCAACTTGTGTTACTCACGTGCCCCACAAAGTGAGGTGATTCGATGAAATAACGATGTGCAACGCTTACCACCAAGTGCCGTCGGGATGTTGTGGGATATAGCCTCGGCTACCAACGTCTTTGTACGGTCACGGTTGGTCAAGTGGTTAAGGTACCATGTACGCCAGTTGCATAGTGCTCCTGGCTGTCTGGGTTCGAGTCACTTCTGGGGTGTGTGGAGTGTTTTCAGTTGCATATATGCCTGGGGACCATTCAAGCTTGTGAATGGATCGTCCAGGTTCGAATCCTTATCACAGCTCCGATTGATTTTCTCACACTGATGTCATGTTGATTGGGTTTTGTTTTTGTGTGTGCACTTAAGTCCCTATTTTATATTTTTGTTCACTGTTGTTGGTCACTTGCAACAGGAGGTCAAAGGTCAAGCTTTGATTGTGATGGCGGATCATTCCGAGTCATGTCACGTCGTATAGCCAGAATGGTGATTGTGTGTGTGTTAGGCTGGCTTGGGGGTATGTATACCATTGCGTATAGGTTTGTATGGTACGTATGCTGAGTATCCGGAAGCAGCTTATCCAAGTATGAACGGGAGTGATTGTGAGTCGATTGTGTACAAGAGTTTAGACAGGATTGTTGCCGTGTGATCGGTCAGTGAGCAACCCCGTTCTCCTAATAGAACGTCGCATTTTGCTGTATATTCTCTTGCCTAAGACCCAAAAATCGTCGTACTAGAAAAATGGAAGCGGCTGGCCAAAGTGACATACTGCCGTTTTCTGTTTTGGGTCCTCTGGAAGGTTAGGATAAGTTAGCACTTTAGTACGACAGTTTCTTGACGTTGAGGAGACCTTAGGAGGCCGGGCTGCAGTGAGGACGTTCACGGACGCTCGCAATACTGCATCATAATCAGTAAAGTTGCTCCCTGTGCGTTAGAACGTTCTTAAAACGTCCACAAATATACGTCTATTTCTCGGGTGCAAATATATATACAACGATGTGAAAACCCAGTTTGCATACGTTCATACATACACACGCATACACCCACACGTGCGTCTATGCACACGTGAATTCCAGATGAAACAAGGGAATTAGAAAGGAAAATATGATAAATCAGACAAAGGGAGGTGATGAATGAGAGACTAGTAGACAAAGCTCAAATTCTGTGCAAATAGAAAACTTTCAGAGTAATGTTGTCTGGGGTGGAGAGAGACAGGTGAGACAGAAGCAAAGACTGTCAGAAACAGAAGAAACAGACAGACAATACTTTTCCAAAAAATAATCCCCCATCCCCCCACCGAGGTGGGGGTGGGGGGTCAGGAATTTCACATGAGCCTAATGCTGGTCTTCGATTAAAGCAAATTTATCTTTTTTTTTAGCCCTGGCTTAAATGTAATGTGTGAGTTTCGGACCAATACTAGGCTGACAGGCATCTGTCAAGGGTATCAAGAGTGACAAACATCTTAGGCGTCAAGCAGATGATACCTGCTTGACACCTGTGGTTCAAGCAGGTGTCAAGATCTGGTAGGCAAGCAATCGAACAGGTTCACAGGCGATTGATGGACTGTCACGCAAATATACAGGCAAGCAAAGAAACGGCGGACCGCAAAAACAGGTTCAAGACAGGTAAACAAACAAACAAACACATGCAAACATGCCTTAGAGCAAACCATGCAACCTCACCTAAAAATAAACAAATGAGTACAAGCACACAAACACGACAACCACAACAAACAAATCAGGGAAAAGCACAAATACAGATACAAACACATACATCCTGAAAGAAACTCGATAACAAACAAAATTAATTTACAAAAATTTACTCCAAATACAAAACGCTTCCCCCCCCATGACAAAAATATTCGTCAAAAGAAAATTTATATAAATAAACAATGATTATATATATATATATATATATATATATATATATATATATATATATATATATATATATATAATATGTGTTTGTGTTTATATGACATTAGTATGCCGCATGAAAACAAGATGCTGTTCTCATTAGCATGATAATTACACACCAGTTGACCGTCCCTCAGAGTAATTAAGCCTCTAATGAGGTCAACCTTCACAGGCTCGAGTCCCACTTGATGAGTTCTGTATCATTTTTTTCTTTCCTCCTCGAGTCCAAGTTGAGTTGTCAACAAAAGTTTGTGTCAAGCTAAATTGTACGAACAGGCGCCGCTCTGCGACCAAAAACAGCCCTAATGCTATATGCTATATCCCTAATACTATATATAAATCACAATAGCGTGATGCATCAAATGAATGAATCCACAAGGGCCGTGACGAGGATTTAAACCTGCGTCCCAGAGCATCATGTCTTTTTTTTTACCATGTCGTAGCTCAGCCGATTAAGGCGGTGTCTGGGATGCTCTTGGACGCAGGTTCGAATCCTCGTCGCGGTCCCTTGTAAGGATTTGTCCATCCTCTGGGATGTTAACCCCATCTATAGGTGATCATTTACATAAGAAGGTTTATTATAAATGTCGAAACGTAAGAAAGCGGTTCTCCCCCCCCCCCCCCTCACCAAGCGAGGAGGCTCTGGAGGAGGCTATTCAGCATTTTCAAATCGGTAAAGTTCACACATTAAGGCTGACTTGGGTCTTGGGGGGGTGGGGGGAGGGGTGGAACTTTGGTCTCTGGGTCTGGGGGGAAGTTTAGAGTGGGGGGGGGGAGAGTTAAGCTTGATTTAACCGATTCCAATAGCCCCCCTCCCATCCCACCACACTTATCTATTTTGTACTGCCTAATGTTCTTATTGTTTCTGTACTGTTCTCTCTAATGTTCTTACTCTTGTGTTCTCTCTAATGTTCTTCCTCTTTCGTTCCCTCTAATGTTCTTACTCTTCTGTTCTTCCTAATATTGTGACTTCCTGTCGGTCCAGTATTTACAAAAATACAAATGTATACTTTATAGATATAAATATACACAAAGCCCATTTATATATGTTAAATATACAACGAACATATTCGAAAATATTCACGTTGGTATACAAAATTTTTTTTTCAAGGATAAACGATTAATAAGAAAAATCTAGAGAAAATTATATAAATAAAAATTTGTATTGAGAATTATATATTATTGGTAGTGCTTTGTGATAAGCCTCTTAGACTTCAGAATACAGAAAGTTGATTAAAACTTGTCGTATTTGAATAAGATTTAGAATTTTTTGTACAGTTTTTGAAATTGCTTTTGACACCCATTTTCTTTGATAAAAGTAATTTTCAATATAAAAAATATTATACTGTTAATTGCAATAATTGATAAATGCATTAATGTGAAAATTATAAATGCACGAAATTATTATAATTATACCAAGTCTTTTATAAATGGTGAAGATTTAAGATTCGTAACGTATAATTGCGAACAAAACAGAAACATTATTGATCTACAAGTTGAAAATTGCCGGGAGAAAACAGGAAGCCAGTATGACTATAGCACTTGGAAAGAATACGAGACAGACTAAGAACTGTGATAGTGCTCAACCACTTTGACCATCGGGGGATCGAACGCCGGGCCCTGCAAGAAGCGAGACCGTCGCTCCACTGACCAGCACAAGTCCACGTACATGCTGGTACTAGAGAGGTGAATGTAAAGTTCCTTTATTAAACAGAAAACTATTCAAACTACCAACGTATGATAGTTACCCAAACAGGCAATAGGATGCTTGCACAGCCTAATTACAATGCACAAATTACTCTAATACAGCTGAACAACACACACATCACGCTAACGTGATGCATCAAATGAATTGCAGGGGGGAGTTGTGTAAAACCCTGGTTTGTGCCTCGGAGAGGCTACGGGATCCAGTAAGTTCAGTAGAACTTCGGTTTTCAACTCTTTTTAACCCTGTCGTAGCTCAGTCGATTAAAGCAGTGTTTGGATGCTCCCGGACGCAGGTTCGAATCCTCGTCACGGCCCTTGTGGATTTGCTCAGCTAAACAAGCTTCCCTACAGCTAGTTTCATGCAAAGCAACACAATTTTTTTTTACAAGATAAACAGTACCAGGACCAGAAATAATATCTCAATCTTACTAAAGAACGAAAAAACTAAATTTATTTTATTCAGGGGGTAATTTTAATTTTTATTTTTTTTTATTCCAAGGACACAAAAAAAAACTGCCTGTTCTATAGATACAAAGATTACAGCATAATTGTATGTTACATAAGCGATACATGCGCAGAGTGACGGGAACATTACAGGTGCTGTCCACTCAGCTGAACTCTGGTTCTCTCACTGGAAAGATTGATTGATAAAGATTAAGCCACCCAAGAGGTGGCACGGGCATGAATAGCCCGTAATCTCACTGGAAGAGTGGAGACACTATATGATCTACGAATGCTATGTTGTTATAGATTCAGCTACTCGGAACAAGTTCCAAGTAGCACGGGCTATGGTGAGCCCGTAACTTACCTGGCACAGGAGCTGGGCAAGTAGCACGGGCTATGGTTAGCCTCGTGGACAGGAGATGTCTCCCGTGTACGAATGCTATCCCGAGCCCACTTATATCTGACTGGTTCAGTTGCTGGATAGGTTGGCTAGGAGAGGGGTAGAGAACAAAGGAGGAAGAGGGATAGAGAACAAAATGGGGTGAAGAAACCGGAGACAAAAATAGATTAACGAAGTTTATACTAAATAACTTGCCAAACAAAGGAACAACGAAGTCATCAACTCATAAGGGATCACCGGCCTGGTGTGTGTTTACATCTTGGGATCAAATCCCCTAAAGGAATGTCAGTCCGCCCCCCCACCCCCTCATATGTACTCAATCCTTCTTCACTCAATCTCCCCCTCTCCCCCTCCCCCCCACCTCTGTCTCATCACCCTTGTAAACATTGCATCTGGGTTAAGTACATTAAGAATATAATGTAGTCCCCCTTTGTTGAGGGGGGGGGGGGCAGGAAGCCTGTACTTAGCTCTCTTTTGCTGGGTGAATGGAGGCATCAGGTGAAAGGATACATGTCCAGCTGAACGCGGGTGCCACGGCTGTGATCCGAGGACGCAGACCATTGTGCTACAAGGACCCTTGGTCATGGTCAGTATTCACTCTCAAAACTATAATTTCAAGACAGTACCGAATTACAAGATCTATAATTTAAATTATCATCGAGCAGTGTTAAGATGATCTGTAATTTAGTATGAATAATTAAGTACTTAATGTTACAAGGGCATAACAACAAACTGTTTCAAAGTCTTTCACTCTCTGTTAACGGCTCTTTGGACGAGTTAGGCTTTGACTAGGCTAAAGTTATTTAACGGTAATTCAGTTAGGATAGGTTCTAATAAGATTTTTGCAAGATAAGGGTTCTGGTTTGGTAAGATTCCGGTTAGGTAAGGTTCTAAGAAACTCAATTGGAGCACGGAGGAGGAGGAGGATTCGAACCGGGTCCCACGGCATAATACCAAGATATATATTATGCTTGTATGTATATACCTATATTGTTATGTGTGCTGTTCCTTTTTTCACCCTCACCCACCTAGGAAGAATCATGCTCCTACCTGCATATATGTAAGACGGCCACACGTTCATTTTTAATATTAAGTTTCTGCTGGGGAGAAGCCTAGTCAGTTTTCCACCATGGCGGAGGGCGCTGCATAGAGAGATTCCCGCCAAGGATATGAGCGGCAATGCAACGCCGGTTTTGCCGGTGAGAGAGCAAAATTGCAATTATTGACCAACGAGGAAGTGACCTAGGGTCACGGAACACGCAGCAGGCACCTTAGTGATGGGGCCAACTGCCCAAGTCAGCATTGTACATTTCACGGCTGCAAATCTAATTTCTTGAATACTCGAGTCCAATCGTGAGAAGACGAAGAAGTATCCCGAAGGAGTGACCTATAAGAGCTTCTTAGAAGGAAGTTTTTTGACAACGGATTTTGCAGGTTGCAGGAAACTGCAACTGGAGAGACTGGTGATGTGGGATCATCTGCGCCAACCTGAATGGTTGGGCTGAGGGACCGAGTTAGTGGGTACCTCCCAGCCTCTCCATCCTGCCAACATGCAGATGAGTAGCGGGACATTGCAAGTTGCAATCCTGCCACCGAGGAGACTGGAGTGACTAGTGAAGCCACCGAAGAAGTACAGTGTGTCTAGGACCTGTGCGGACACGTGGGCTGTTTAGCAAGAAACTTGGGAAGTGCCGAGAGCAACGGAAGGTTGCCTGAAGTGCCGACAGCAGTGAAGGCCACGTGTGTGAAGCAAGTGCCAAGTGCTGTGAGGCGTTGCAGGACTGCAACTGGAATACCAACGTGCAATGCCTGCATTCGGTGAGGTGTCAGTGACCATAGAAGCATGGTTGCCCGAAGTGCAAGTGAAATTTGCACAATGACAAGTGTACAAGTACCAGTGAAATTCCCACAGCTAGGCTGCTTGAAATGCAGATAGTTCATATTGACTCCTAGTGTCAGCAGGAGAGTGACACTGTATGAGTGAATGAGTTACATTGGTCCACAGTTGTTAGTGGACACACAAGAATTGTTTTCAGTATGAAGAACGATGCAGTGGTTTTCAAAGTCCTTGAGAAAGGCGTACCTGTCTCAGGTTGTCCCTCGAGTGCCTGGTCGAGAATCAAGAATTATCAAGAGAATGGCCTATGTAGACCTAGGAAGTGACGTCAAAGAGGATTAAAGTGTGACTGAGAGACAGTAGATGCAAACGAAGATTTTGAAAGGTAACTGGGACTGCCTTAAACTTTTTGCTAGGCTGTTCTAAGGAACATTTAGGACCATTGCTCTACTAATATTCTGTATGTATATTCTACATGTTGTCGATTTATTTGGTTAAACACTGAGTTACGCAAGGTTATTTATGCTGAAAATTAAAATTAGACCTGATGCCTACTGTGGGAGAATTACAAGTGCTTTATGTTTGAGTGCTACTGGCCAAGTGACAGTTTCAGTTGTTAAAGCCTTTATGGTGACAATTTTCTTTGTCGATACTTATTGTATGAGAGCCAAATAGAGCCCTGTAGAGCTCGCAGAGGTGAAGGAGGGGGTTGTGGGGGGGAGGGGTGTGGATCCGGTGAGATCCGGTTCCGGGCGCCTTGTGCAGCGTTGCCAGACGGCTCATTTTTCTCGACAGTGGTGCCAGATTTATGACAGTTTACATGCGCATTTCTTATCATTAAATGTAATATATTGTTTTCCTGCTGTGTGTAGGATATTCATTTTCCCATTTTGGAAACTACTTACACACCTCGGTGTGTTAGTAGTTCAACTGTACACAGCTGGAAAAGACTTTTTAATATATGGTGAGAGTGAGGCTTCGTTTGACAAGCTTAGATTCAAGAAGGGCCTGGGTAAATACTGGTCTGGAAACTGG
>WNGS01087021.1:4424805-4435284 GCA_020271785.1 Procambarus virginalis
GAAATGCATTGAGTAGTGATGTGGTGGAAGCAGACTCCATACACAGTTCAAATGTAGATTTGATAGAGCCCAGTAGGCTCGGAATCTGTACACCAGTTGATTGACAGTTGAGAGGCGGGACCAAAGAGCCAAAGCTCAACCCCCTCAAGCACAACTAGATGAGTACATACAGATGAACCTCAGTTAAACAAATTTAATCCATTCCGGCACTGAGCCTGTCGTGTGAAACACTCGTCTTGCAAAAAGTCTCCGCACGACCAGTGTGGTACATAAATAATTGCACTGCTAGAATGTTCAATAACTATGTTAAGTGAAATAAGTACAAAGAAATATTTCTAGCAAAAGGAGAATTGCATTGAAAAGTCAGATGTGAGAGACAGGTGTTTTAGGCTTGTATAAAAGGCAAGGGGTTTTTGAGACTTGTATACAGGAGGAATATTTGGGAGACATGCATACAGGAAGCAGGAGGAATGACCTCTCCTCCCCCTACCCCCCAAAGTCATGCGACTGAAGGTGTTCGGTAAGTTATAGTTGCAAAAATTTAATAATCGGAATATTTCATGCCAAATCAGTAATGAAATACAGTACCTTAACATATCCCAATTATTTTGTATAATCAACTATGCAGAATCTTTTTGAAAGATAATACTAGTAGTTTTGTAGTTTTCACGAAAATGTGCGGTTCCTAACATTGTGCATTGTGTTGTCGGGACGGTCAACCTGCAGTAGGGTATGTGGTGAGCAAACCCCAATTGTTATTTTTATTTTCTATACATATAACAAATCCCTTATGTATATTCCATGTAGCCCAGAGCTACGTCCAACAACTCTAGATGTGCCTACAATTGTGACCCTAGTTTTGCTAATGGTGTAGTAAGGACATTGTTCTCATCACAGTACACAGTGAGTGTATGCTTGGGTAAAATAAATTATTTTTATATGGAGAACTTTTTCACAATCGCTTATTTTGATAGCCAATGTGAAGCATGTTTCATTGCCAAACTGCTTGTCAAGATGTATGAACACGAAATACAACACAATGTTTTTTGTTTCCCCTAGGTTATGCTCTCGCATAGAATAAGTGCTGGTGTTCACTTAGTAGAATATGATATTATCATTAGTATATAATGATTTCTGTTGACTGAAGTTCAGACTCCTATTTATCTCCTTACAAAAATAGTAATGTCAGTGCAGAAGCACAAGCATTACTTAGTTTATTTATGTATATATATATATATATAATTACGAATGCGTGATTCTATGTTTTTACGTTATAGTGTGCTGCTTTAGTACTTCATAGTGGGTTTTATATATATCATTGCTGCTGTTGCAGATTATGTAACCTTTTATCAAATTCAATCTTGTAACTTGAAGCTTGAGAGATGTTACTATAGTAGCGCCTCATTATTTCCAGTACAACGAATTCTTTTCTTATAATAAACAGGAATATTTAATTGAAAGTAAACAGGTCCAATATTTTTTCAGTAAATATTGTAATAAGCAAAGCAATTTTAATAGGCCTAGTCAGTACATTGTAATATATCTAACATTAAGACAGTCAACATTCATTAATGTCTTTAAGGTAACGTGCATAACAAGAAAGATTTTTGTTCATGGAAAATACCTGGACTTTTGGCCTTAGACTTCCTTAAGTGTGCATTGCAAATGACATGTAGCAATTCAATTTCAAGTTTCCTTGATCAGGAGTGTGAAGCTTCCATGCAAATTGGATTTCGAGGTTATCTGGGTCAATTTTGCAATGGGTATTAAATCCATATACAGTAGAACATTTTGTATAATGGAGAGGTAGGTGTTGGGGGGGTGGGGGGGGCCATCATTGGTGTTCCTGGAAAGCTAACATGGCACCCCGTGAATCCCTTATGGCACCCGTTAACCCCTGATGGCACACTTCCTCAACCTGGCAGTCTTTTTTAGTTGTATCTTGTTGTTCGCGGCCCCAGCATGAAATAGCCCATTTACCTTTCTTCATGTCTTCTCTGATATTGTTAAATAAAATTGTATGTACAGTATTACAACAGCAAAAGGGACGCCATGGTTGCCATCTAAGCCCTTGTGGGACCTGTGCCACATTGGGCGCAATGTACTTGAAGCAAGCAATATTTGGTATGTTGCATATCCACAGTCAGGCCAGGTAAATATTACTGCAAATTCTTTATACCCTTGACAGTATATGACTAGATGATCCATTGTAATGAAAAAAAAGATTTGCTTTTGATTGTGATCTTTTTTTTTTTTACATGTTGGATTCTCGTGGCCACGCCTGAATTCTATAATGTGTTCTATGCAGCGTAGTTTTCCGGGTGAATTTTGATGAAAATGTCCTACGTTTATTAATACAGTATTGGTGAACTTCAATACATTTGCAAAAACTGTAAGTATAGTCATCCACTTGTTTGAAAAAGTTCAATTTGTACATTCACCTTAATGTGTAAGGTATTTTTCACATTTTTTTAACTGCTTTAGATACTAAGGTGTATTTGTTATTGTTTATCAGTGATCTTATTCACATACATTTTGTATTGTTTAGCAGTGATTTTGTTCATGATGCACGCTATTTTGCATCGAAGTTTTCTTTATGGGGGTTAAATATTTGCTTCAAGAGTTTAGCCCATATGTGTAAGTACAGTATTCAGCTCTTATGATATATCCGCCTAAGTATTCAAGGTTTTCAAACGTGGAACCGACGCTGAAAATCTTTCTTGCATCACAGCGTGCCTGACTAGATAGCGTCAAAGAAGATTTTGCACTTGCACGTTTTTTGTTATTGTTTTCCCATCAGCACTGTATAAAGAAATTATTGTAAATTCATATTATAGTGCACAGATTGAGGATAATCAAGGTTGTACTGTGTTGCTTTTCCAAACTTCTGGAGTTTAACGAATAATTTTATATTGAAATTAGGTTTTAGAATGCTTTTATCTTCGAAGAATTATACAGTATATACAATTTCTGTGTGATCTCTCTTTGTGTAGTGCGAAGCTTAATACATTCCACCCTGTTGAAACCATGTCTGATTTATATATATATATATATATATATATATATATATATATATATATATATATATATATATATATATATATATATATATATTACATATATATATATTATATATATATATATAGATATATATATATATATATATTATATATATATATATAATATATTATATACATATATACAGTTTAGACTCTTGAAAGCCATTGAAATTCATACTATTAGCATTGTACATGGTGCAGGAAAAATATATTTTATATGTATATTCTCTATACTTGTATGGCATTCTTAGGGCCAAAATATTGCAGTATCATGGTTTCAATAATAATAATTTATTACAATACCATTTCCACATATAAATTGATTTGTATTAATGTATCTAAGGACCTGGCTTGACCTGATATTTTGTTAGAAGGGTATCCAGTAGGCAACTCTTTTTAAGGACAAACATAGTACAAACATTTTTTTGGTTGTATCGTGTTCATGCAAGATAATTTCTGCAAAAAAGGTTTTATTATATTTTTCTATTCTCTTGCGATTGCATATATTTTATCCAGTTACTTTGAGTATGTATTTATCGATTCCTGTTCAATACAGTATATATCGAGAAGTTACCGTTTCGAAACTTTATGGAAGTAATCTACATAATGGGCGATTTAAATTATTGCAAAGTATATATGTACTAATCCATTTTGGAGTGTAATATTCACTAGCTTAAATATTATTTATACAAAAAGGTAAAAATGTTGTGTATATATATATATAGCACAAGTTCATTCTATCATAAATGATTAATTACTGAAATGCAAATTTCGTTCTAAATACACAATGAAACCACAATAACATATTATCTGTGAGAAAATCTGTGAAGCATGACGGCCTTTAAGCAGCATCCTCAGTACCCCGGACGCTTTCCTTAGCACATCATGGTCCATGGGTTGAAGACATGTGTTGAGGTAGGCCAGATGCCCTTCCTTAGCATATCATGGTCCATGGGTTGAGACATGTGTCTGAGGTAGGCCAGATGCCCTTCCTTTAGCATATCATGGTCCATGGGGTGAAGACATGTGTCATGAGGTAGGCCAGATGCCTCCTTTAGCATATCATGGTCCATGGGTTGAAGACATGTGTCTGAGGTAGGCCAGATGCCTTCCTTAGCACATCATGGTCCATGGGTTGAAGACATGTGTCTGAGGTAGGCCAGATGCCCTTCCTTTAGCACATCATGGTCCATGGGTTGAAGACATGTGTCTCAGGTAACCCAGGATGCTGGTTCTATCTCCCCGTCCCGTTCCAAAGAATTTCTCGTGGTTCTTAATTCTTGTGCACATATGTCGATGTCACTTTATTAGTAAATTCTTGTAACATGTAGATTACTTATTACAAGAACTGATTAATAAGCTCTTAAAGAACTTATTAATCTGATATAAGCTCTTGAGAACTAAAGAACTGATATACAGTACTGTAATCTCTTAAAGAGAAGGTTTAGTGCATCATGGGAGAACTTGCCAACATTTGATCATTAAACCCCATGTCTTCCAAAAGATAATTTGATTGCAATTTTAATAAAAATAGAAGGCTTAGTAAGCCAAAAAAAAAAAACACAGAAGGAAAGAGATGTACACTTTTGCAAAAGGTGATACTCATAATTCGTGAGGTTTTCCTGGAATAACCTTTTGTTTTCAATTTGACATCCATTTTGTCCATTTTCTCTAATGTTCCATTGTCCATTTTCTTTAATGTTCCCAATGCAGCTGACTACTTGAGTTGTCGTAGTTCTAAGTTCAGCATACCACCCTTTTTCATATTCTGAGGCAGTTACTAAATGCTGAGAAAAATGTTTGCGAGTTGTAATTTGGTTACCCAGATATGAAATATTGTTGTCTGTTATAAAAGTGGTCAGTACACATGCATCTTGTAACTATAAATATAGTATTAATTATAAAATATATTTTGTATCAAAATAGCAAAGTAAATAAATAATTTATGAAGCTATTTGATTTTTCCTAAGTCCTATGAAGTCCTCATTTTATATTGCTTTGGCATAATCAGAAATACAAATATCTATTTAATAATTTGCAACATAACATCCTGAATGATATGATATAAATTTTTGGGAGACACTATACAGTACTATTATTAGAAATACATTTGTACACAATTACTTTCTCTTAGCTTAGGAGGAAATTTTAAAAAGATTTATTGAAAATTGTCATCCCTCTTAACATTTTAAGGTACAAATTACTGTCTCGCTCATCAACAACATTGAGTTATGTAAAAAAGTATATGTACTTTTTTACATATAAATGTATATATAAAAGCTCAAGTACACATGTAAAAGCTTAAGTACAAAAACCTCTCCATGGTGCCTCCTTGCTGTGGTGAGGGGCTCACGTACACCTCCCTGGGACCGGTGAGGGTTGCCTTTGCCCCCTCAAGAAAAGGGGGAGAAAAAAAGATAGAAATATAACCTTCATTTTAAATACTTAACACCCTTCTGTGGTGAGGGGGCTCACGTACACCTCCCTGGGACCGGTGTGGGTTGTCTTTGCCCCCTCTTTGGGTGGTGTATGTGCTGAAGGGCACCACGTAGGGGCCTTGTGAGCCATCATACCACCCGCTGGAGGGGTCGCCCGTGAGGGGCCGCCTGAGTGGATGGTTGGGTATCCAGGCTGGGGCGATAGGGGGAATGGGGTCTGAGCACCAGTGTGGGAGAATGGACCATGTAGTAGGACTCAACTGTTGAAAAGGGGGAGCACCGCTAGGGACGACGCACCCTTCCTGCACTGGCCCGCGCTCAGTCTCCCTGGCTGCCCTGGGAGGTGGTATCCCTTGGTTCCAGGTCCCCAACCTTTAATTTGATTGCTGCATGGATGACGTCACGACTTCTCTTACCCAGGCTCATGGGGTGGGCGACCAGGGCCCCTGAGTCGGACTGTCCTGGAAGACCGGGCTCTGTAGCCCCCACTACAGGGTCCGGTTTAGGCCCTGCAACCCGTCCTCGCAAATTCGTATAGTAAATATTGACTTATTAAATACGTGCACAGGTGACATACTAAACATAATAGTTTACCTTGAAAAGCTTCATAGAAAACACTGACCTTACCTAACCTTGTTAGGTTGCTAACCTCCCCCCTCTTTCTGACCTTAACCTATACCTATAATAGGTTAAGTAACAATTGTAATTACGAAGCTATAAGATGCTTATCTTAACATACTAACAAGGTTAGGTAAGGTCGGTGTTTTCTATGAAGCTTTTCAAGGTAAACTATTATGTTTAGTATGTCACCTATGCACGTATTTAATAAGTCAATATTGACCCGCCAAACCCCCTGTTTATGAATGAAAAGCGGTTTACACACGACTCACAACTGCTGACGTTCGAACATATCCTGAACAAGTGCTTCACTGACGAATTTTGTTCGAACCACAACGCTATAAATGCTTCACCCACGTACTACAAATACAAATAATCGCCAACAGAACCTAAACACCTAACCTAACCTATCCTATGCCTATATATACACAATATGCTAATATATTATAATATTAATTTATACTTGAGAAAATTCCCGTTTTGAATGAACAGCATGTTAAAATTTATGAATGCGTCTGTGGGGTCGACCGCTGGATGTAATGGACTTGAGTCGAGGACGGGTTGGATTGGTAGTACGTGGGTGAAGTATTTAACTGAGTTGCGATTCGAACAGAGATTGCCAGCGATGCATTAAGAAATGTTCGAACGTCATCAGTTGTGAGTCGTGTGTAAAGCGTTTTTCATTCATAAACGAGTTCTGGCGGCTGGATTAATTAACGAGCATTTGGCCTATGCCTCTACGGGCGGGCTGTTTACCCACCACTCCCAGCTGATGTCTGAACATTTCTCAAACAATGCATCGCTGACGACCTCATGTTCGAAACGCAACTCTGTAAATACTTCACTCACGTACTACAATTACAATCACCAACAGAACGTAAACGCCTAACTATACATTGAACTTTATATAATATTAATTTATATATGAGAACCAACCTATTTTAATACACTACACGTTAAATTTGATTGTGCCTTAGGAGATGGCCACTGTTTAAATGAGCCTAGCCTGAGGACAGGTTGTCCCTCAATCAACATCTTAGTATGTGTTTATTCAGCAGCTTGGGAGCTCCGAGGCGCTACAAGGTTCAATATAACAAATATATAACCAGTCTCCGTGGTGTAGTGGTAAGACACTCGCCTGGCGTTCCGCGAGCGCTATGTCATGGGTTCGTATCCTGGCCGGGGAGGATTTACTGGGCGCAATTCCTTAACTGTAGCCTCTGTTTAACGCAACAGTAAAATGTGTACTTGGATGAAAAAACGATTCTTCGCGGCGGGGATCGTATTCCAGGGACCTGCCCGAAACGCTACGCGTACTAGTGGCTGTACAAGAATGTAACAACTCTTGTATATATCTCAAAAAAAAAATAACCTTGGGTTGCGATTGACCTTATGAGGGTTTCCCCCGGGGCAGCCGGTGTAAGCAGATATCTACTTGTTATCCCTGAATAATTACCGAACGATATCGGACTGCCTTTTTGTGCCGGCTGACCGCCCTGTGGGTAGCCAGTTTTCCATTGTGGCAGACCGAGTGAGGACCGGCATGGGCCACCTCTCCGCCGGTCTGATATCGTCGGCGTGCGGTTTTCCAGTAGTGTGTGTGATACATTGAGGTAAGTCTTGCGCTGCTCTAAAGGCCCTGGTGAAGATGTAGTTACTGCACTGCAAGAGCCGTGACTGTCAAGGCTGCCGAGGTATGTTTACGCAGTTTTCTGAGCGACTATGAAAGGGGAAATCGGTTAGGCTACCCATGGGCACTTGACAAGGTGCGAGTGATTAATTGACGCAAATTTATTCGTGTATATAGCGGTGCGTGAGGCACTCTAAGCTCCCTAACGACACCCTTACTAAAATACGTGTACGGAATGGCACACACAGGAGTGATAAATAATCCTCACTATAGGACGTTCCACTGGCAAGTAGCCTCAGGCCATAGCGATTAGTTTTCCATTTCGTGGGAGGCTTCGTACATCCTTAAAGTGTAGGATTGTCAGCCACTTAGCTGCTGTTGCTCTGTTAAGATGATTGGCGGTCAATTTGTTCCGGAAGGATGATTTTCCCCGCTTCATCACGGAGATGCTCGTCCCCAGTAGCGTGTGGTGGCGCATTGGATATTCTTGTTGGGTTAGTATCTCTCCGGAGTGGGCTGAGTACCGGTGTTAGTCAGCAGGACCGTTGACCGTTCCTCCTGCTACTGATAGAGCCAGTGTGCAGGGCCCCGGGGGAGACGTCTGGGCTATGTGAGGTTAGTTTAATTCACTTATTATACACCCCATCTTGTGGGTGGTAGTGGAAAGTGTTAGACCACATAATGGGCTCAGGGACTGAACCCCACAATTCATTTAGCTAAGCCAGTTAGTCTTGATGAGCTAGTTACAAAATTCAGTAAGTCGTCACATCAACAATGGGCTCGAGATCAACCACAAGTACAGTTTGTAAATTAAGCAACTGACATACGTGGAGAGCTAGTGTCACAATTGATATGTTTGTCCTGCACACCGCCCCCCATCCAGCGGGCAGCGGTGGATAGGTTAGTCACTTAGTTACTACCTACAGTTAGCAAACTGGGGATATTTGTCTAAGATTTCTGGTAGCAGATCATTTTGAATTAAATATTTACACATCTCTTGAACATTTGTTATAGAATTGCCTCTGAATTCACGTATGTTTTCGCACTCCATCACATAGTGACGGAGGGTGTGCGAATAATTTTGTTGACACAGTTTACATTTGGTCAGGTCAACATCAGCAGATAATGAGAATTCCCAGAGATACTTGTAACCGAGTCTAAGCCGAGCAGTAGTAACATCTAGAAGTCTGCTGATTTTATTGGCTGATCCATAGATGTGTGGCTCCTCTTGCATGATAATATGATAATAGATGGAATTTCTGATGTTGATTTCACTTTGCCTCAGATCTACAAGATTTTGTTGATGTTCTCGGTGTACTGCTGCTCTCAGATTGCTTATTGACAATCCAAGGTTATACTCAATTTCTCCTTTAAAGGCAGATTCTTAAGCTAGCTCATCAGCCTTATCATGCATTCGGACGCCAACATGAGATGGAGTCCACATGAAATGAACTCTTGTTATCATCATTAATAATTTTGTTGTATTTGTGTCTAGCTTCGGACACGAGCATGTTACAGTTATGTCTTAAAGAGTTGAGAGAAATTAAGGATGATAAACAGTCACAATTAATGTCAAGTTTGGAGACTTGTACACATTTCAGTGCAAGGAGCAAGGCAAATAGTTCAGTCTGAAGGGTAGAGGCCCAGTTGTTTATACGGACTCCCCACTCAAAATATAAGCCATCCCCCGTTGTCAGGACAACTGCACTTCCAGCTGCACCCGTGGGAAACTTTAATAAGAAAAAAACATATTTTCCAGCTACCCTTCGTCTCCCCATCAACATGCGACCCGCCATTGTGACGTCACCGGCCGAAACAATGGAGGCCCCCAAGGGTTATGAGGAAAGCGTGTAAACAATACCAGCCATTGCCAAATTCAAACCCGATAATCAGGATTCATTTGTTTTTTAAATTGGATAGTAAATAGAAGCGGTCTGTAGCGTGAATGGTTCACTATATGGGATTCAGACGAATGGCTTGTGCGTACGGTACCCATGGAACAGCCTACCCGCCGAAGCCGTAAATGCCAAAAAAAACTTGACATTTCAAGTACAGCTGGAAAAGATTATAAAGGCGAATAGAGGAGACCTTCAACAAGCCGCCGGCTTCCTGTCCTCGTCGAGGCCACTAGTGTTCGTGGCTCTCGTGTAAACTTGGGTATGTATGTTCTCGTGGGAGTGGAGATGGCGACTTAACGGGATAAGGTAGTTTCGGACACGAGACGATTCGTCAACGCTCGTTTTTCTTTTTATTACAACCGTATATAATGATATACCAGCCTGTGTTAGCTTAGGATGTGTTGGACTAAGCTGGGTTAAGTTAGGTTGGTCTGAGCTAAGTTAGGTTATGCAAGTTTCAAAATCCGTTTGCGAATTGCCCGAAACGCTTTGCGTAATAGGGGCTTTAGGCATTGTATGTACTAGTTCTATCTATAAATCTATAATTTTTTGTAAAACCTCTTGTATGTATGTATCTTACCTGAATAAACATTTATTATTATTTATTATAATTGTCTTGTTACATGTGACTAGTATCCGACTAAACGGGCTTCCCCGAATGAGAAAATGGTCGAGTTGAATTTGATTGTCTTCCTCATAATCATGTAATTTTAAAAAGGTGATACTTAACCCCACGGAAAATTACAGTCAAGGTAATCTAAAATTAAACTGCCTATGATTTGCCGTATAACTCCGTGCAAAATAGAAATAATTAATGATTCTTTAATGACAAAAAA
>WNGS01087021.1:4438922-4525583 GCA_020271785.1 Procambarus virginalis
GCTGATGTAGGATGGACAACACCTCAAAAAGTAATCAACTTAGGGAGAGATAAGCATCTTGTGAGGAGGAAGAGAGCATCATGGGCATCAATCTTGTTAGTCCTGTCCAGCATTTTCCTTAGGTCAGTGGTTTTGCCTCCAGTACCACCTCGATCGCTTGCGGGCCTATGGGGACCCCCAGGAGGGTGCAGTCAGGGGGCTCGACAACGAGAATGTCTGGAAGAGCAGTTTTTATTGGCCAGTGATATCCGTGTTGTGGGAGACTTTTCACATTTGGATGTATTGAGAATAAGGCCCAAGGCTGCTCCTTGCTTCTGGATTTTTCTTATATCCTCCAAAATGGTATCTGGGATTCCGTCGAGAGTGCCATTATCAAGGTACCACATGTTTAGCTCACATGTCAGACTATCAGTGACCTCTTTGATAGTTAAGCAGAAAAGGAGAGGAGGGGTCTAAGGGATTACCATGTTGGACACCTTCACTGGAGTGTATTTCATGGTCCCCAAAAAGAAGCTTAGAGTCCCCACTGTAACACAATCAGATGAATGGGTAAAGGGGAAGGAAATGGTTGTGTACAACCCTGAGGACAGCGTCTCGTCTGACTTGATTGAAGGCATTTTTAAAGTCAAGCTTTGCTAGTGCCTTTTGATCCGAGGTGTCAGCAATGTAAGCCACACTGCATGTACTGCAGCTTCACAGCCTAGGGGATACCAAACCCGAGCTGATTATGTTTCAGCAAGGTGGCTGCTTCCTGGCCTCGAGATCTCACTGCAGCCTTAGCTACAAGGCGTCGAAGGGTGTTGCCAATGGCAATGGGCCTGATTCCCCATCCTTCTCCTTTAGAGCATAGAGTGTTGCTCCTTAAAAGAGAGGCCTGATGTCACTCAGTGACCTCAGCGACTCGGGTCACTGAGGCATGCCGCCAGCCAAACACATTGGAAAATATGGCAAGTTCCACTAGAAGGTTCTTTATGGCATCTCCAAGCACCGGGTTTCAGCATTTGTTTGATGTGCAGGGGTCTTAGGCCTGTGAAGCCCCTGCTGAACCTGTTGGGAAGGACATGGCTGCTTTGTACACCTCAAATTCTCGAACAGTTAAGGTTTCCATGCCAGTATTGTCTTCCTGGGGATCTCTGCTGCTGTCTGGGGCTCTATGTGGGTGTTTGTCATGTAGAGCTCTTGCTGTCATGGCATTCCTGGGGGCAATAGATTGGGGGGGGGGGGGCAGCTGTATGTGCACCTGTACATACAGAGGAACCTCTTTGTTTCCTCTAGGTTATGCTATCGCATAGAAAAGTGTTTGTGTTGCACTTTGCATAGAATATGACATTATCATTACTATATAATGATATTCTGTTGACCAAAGTTCAGACTCCTATTTATCTCCTTACAAAAATAGTAGTGTCTAATAATAGTAAATTATTATTAATAATAATAATTTAAATCAATTGGAAACAATATGTTGAAAATAAAGAAAACCACTCGGGCTATTAGGCAAATCGAGCCTTGCATAGTATGCTGAGAAGTGCATT
This sequence comes from Procambarus virginalis, assembly GCA_020271785.1. NCBI lineage: Eukaryota > Metazoa > Arthropoda > Malacostraca > Decapoda > Cambaridae > Procambarus > Procambarus virginalis. The sequence goes on from WNGS01087021.1 coordinate 4,440,455, forward strand.
CTGGCTATTAGGTACGACATTATATACTTACATACATACATACATACATACATACATACATACATACATACATACATACATACATACATACATACATACATACCTCACATACCTGGAAAACAGAAGAGTAAGGGAGACATGATAACCACCTACAAAATTCTCAGGGGAATTGACAGGGTGGACAAAGACAAACTCTTTAGCACGGGGGGGACACAGGTGGAAACTTGAAAATCCAAATGAGCCACAGAGACATTAGAAAGAATTTTTTCAATGTCAGAGTAGTTAACGAATGAAATGCATTCAGTAGTGATGTGGTGGAAGCAGACTCCATACACAGTTTCCCGAGCCCTACTGGGCTCTATCAAATGTAGATTTGATAGAGCCCAGTAGGCTCGGGAATCTGTACACCAGTTGATTGACAGTTGAGAGGCGGGACCAAAGAGCCAAAGCTCAACCCCCGCAAGCACAACTAGATGAGTACATACAGATGAACCTCAGTTAACAAATTTAATCCATTCTGGCACTAAGCCTGTCGTGTGAAACACTCGTCTTGCAAAAAGTCTCCGACGACCAGTGGGGTACATAAATAATTGCACTGCTAGAATGTTCAATAACTATGTTAAGTGAAATAAGTACAAAGAAATATTTCTAGCAAAAGGAGAATTGCATTGAAAAGTCAGATGTGAGAGACAGGCGTTTTAGGCTTGTATATAAAGGCAATGGGTTTTTGAGACTTGTATACAGGAGGAATATTTGGGAGACATGCATATAGGAAGCAGGAGGAATGACCTCTCCTCCCCCCCCCCCTGCATCCACAAAGTCATGCGACTGAAACTGAAGGTGTTCGGTAAGTTATAGTTGCAAAAATTTAATAATCGGAATATTTCATGCCAAATCAGTAATGAAATACAGTACCTTAACATATCCCAATTATTTTGTATAATCCAACATATGCAGAATCTTTTTGAAAGATAATACTAGTTAGTTTTGTTAGTTTTCGAGAAAATGTGCGGTTCCTAACATTGTGCATTGTGTTGTCGCGACGGTCAACCTGCAGTAGGGTATGTGGTGATGCAACCCCAATTGTTATTTTTATTTTCTATACATGTAACAAATCCCTTATGTATATTCCATTTAGCCCAGAGCTACGTCCAACAACTCTAGATGTGCCTACAATTGTTGACCCTAGTTTTTGCTAATGGTGTAGTAAGGACAATTGTTCTCATCACAGTACACACGTGAGTGTATGCTTTGGGTAAAATAAATTATTTTTATATGGAGAACTTTTTCACAATCGCTTTATTTTGATAGCCAATGTGAAGCATGTTTCATTGCCAACTGCTTGTCAAGATGTATGAACACGAAATAAAAACACAATGTTTTTTGTTTCCCCCTAGGTTATGCTCTCGCATAGAATAAGTGCTGGTGTTCCACTTAGTAGAATATGATATTATCATTAGTATATAATGATATTCTGTTGACTGAAGTTCAGACTCCTATTTATCTCCTTACAAAAATAGTAATGTCAGTGCAGAAGCACAAGCATTACTTAGTTTATTTATGTATATATATATATATATATTATGAATGCGTGATTCTATGTTTTTACGTTATAGTGTGCTGCTTTAGTACTTCATAGTGGGTTTTATATATATCATTGCTGCTGTTGCAGATTATGTAACCTTTTTCAATCTTGTAACTTGAAGCTTGAGAGATGTTACTATAGTAGCGCCTCATTTATTTCCAGTACAACGAATTCTTTTCTTATAATAAACAGGGAATATTTAATTGAAAGTAAACAGGTCCAATATTTTTTTCAGTAAAATATTGTAATAAGCAAAGCAATTTTAATAGGCCTAGTCAGTACATTGTAATATATCTAAACATTAAGACAGTCAACATTCATTAATGTCTTTAAGGTAACGTGCATAACAAGAAAGATTTTTGTTCATGGAAAATACCTGGACTTTTGGCCTTAGACTTCCTTAAGTGTGCATTGCAAATGACATGTAGCAATTCAATTTCAAGTTTCCTTGATCAGGAGTGTGAAGCTTCCATGCAAATTCGGATTTCGAGGTTATCTGGGTCAATTTTGCAATGGGTATTAAATCCATATACAGTAGAACATTTTGTATAATGGAGAGGTAGGTGTTGGGGGGGTGGGGGGCCATCATTGGTGTTCCTGGAAAGCTAACATGGCACCCCGTGAATCCCTTATGGCACCCGTTAACCCCTGATGGCACACTTCCTCAACCTGGCAGTCTTTTTTAGTTGTATCTTGTTGTTCGTGGCCCCAGCATGAAATAGCCCATTTACCTTTCTTCATGTCTTCTCTGATATTGTTAAATAAAATTGTATGTACAGTATTACAACAGCAAAAGGGACGCCATGGTTGCCATCTAAGCCCTTGTGGGACCTGTGCCACATTGGGCGCAATGTACTTGAAGCAAGCAATATTTGGTATGTTTGCATATCCACAGTCAGGCCAGGTAAATATTACTGCAAATTCTTTATACCCTTGACAGTATATGACTAGATGATTCATTGTAATGAAAAAAAAGATTTGCTTTTGATTGTGATCTTTTTTGTTTACATGTTGGATTCTCGTGGCCACGCCTGAATTCTATAATGTGTTCTATGCAGCGTAGTTTTCCGGGTGAATTTTGATGAAAATGTCCTACGTTTATTAATACAGTATTGGTTGAACTTTCAATACATTTGCAAAAACTGTAAGTATAGTCATCCACTTGTTTGAAAAAGTTCAATTTGTACATTCACCTTAATGTGTAAGGTATTTTTCACATTTTTTTTAACTGCTTTAGATACTAAAGGTGTATTTGTTATTGTTTATCAGTGATCTTATTCACATACATTTTGTATTGTTTAGCAGTGATTTTGTTCATGATGCACGCTATTTTTGCATCGAAGTTTTCTTTATGGTGGGTTAAATATTTGCTTCAAGAGTTTAGCCCATATGTGTAAGTACAGTATTCAGCTCTTATGATATATCCGCCTAAGTATTCAAGGTTTTCAAACGTGGAACCGACGCTGAAAATCTTTCTTGCATCACAGCGTGCCTGACTAGATAGCGTCAAAGAAGATTTTGCACTTGCACGTTTTTTGTTATTGTTTTCCCATCAGCACTGTATAAAGAAATTATTGTAAAATTCATATTATAGTGCACAGATTGAGGATAATCAAGGTTGTGCTGTGTTGCTTTTCCAAACTTCTGGAGTTTAACGAATAATTTTATATTGAAATTAGGTTTTAGAATGCTTTTATCTTCGAAGAATTATACAGTATATACAATTCCTGTGTGATCTCTCTTTGTGTAGTGCGAAGCTTAATACATTCCACCCTGTTGAAACCATGTCTGATTTATATATATATATATATATATATATATATATATATATATATATATATATATATATATATATATATATATATATATAATATATATATATATATATTACATATATACAGTTTAGACTCTTGAAAGCCATTGAAATTCATACTATTAGCATTGTACATGGTGCAGGAAAAAATATATTTTATATGTATATTCTGTATACTTGTATGGCATTTCTTAGGGCCAAAATATTGCAGTATCATGGTTTCAATAATAATAATTTATTACAATACCATTTCCACATATAAATTGATTTGTATTAATGTATCTAAGGACCCTGGCTTGACCTGATATTTTGTTAAAAGGGTTATCCCAGTAGGCAACTCTTTTTAAGGACAAACATAGTACAAACATTTTTTTGGTTGTATCGTGTTCATGCAAGATAATTTCTGCAAAAAGGTTTTTATTATATTTTTCTATTCTCTTGCGATTGCATATATTTTATCCAGTTACTTTGAGTATGTATTTATCGATTCCTGTTCAATACAGTATATATCGAGAAGTTACCGTTTCTAAACTTTATGGAAGTAATCTACATAATGGGCGATTTAAATTATTGCAAAGTATATATTGTTACTAATACATTTTTGGAGTGTAATATTCACTAGCTTAAATATTATTTATACAAAAAGGTAAAAATGTTGTGTATATATATATATATAGCACAAGTTCATTCTATCATAAATTGATTAATTTACTGAAATGCAAATTTCGTTCTAAATACACAATGAAATCACAATAACATATTATCTGTGAGAAAATCTGTGAAGCATGACGGCCTTTATCAGCATCCTCAGTACCCCGACGCTCTTCCTTAGCACATCATGGTCCATGGGTTGAAGACATGTCTGAGGTAGGCCAGATGCCCTTCCTTTAGCATATCATGTCCATGGGTTGAAGACATGTGTCTGAGGTAGGCCAGATGCCCTTCCTTTAGCACATCATGGTCCATGGNACCACTGCCCAGTAACAGTTCCCTAGACCACTGCCACAGTAACAGTTCCCTAGACCACTGCCACAGTAACAGTTCCCTAGACCACTGCCACAGTAACAGTTCCCTAGACCACTGCCAGTAACAGTTCCCTAGACCACTGCCACAGTAACAGTTCCCCTAGACCACTGCCACAGTAACATTCCCTAGACCACTGCCACAGTAACACTTCCTAGACCACTGCCACAGTAACAGTTCCCTAGACCACTGCCCAGTAACAGTTCCCTAGACCACTGCCACAGTAACATTTCCCTAGACCACTGCCACAGTAACAGCTCCCTAGACCACTAACCACAGTAACACTCCCTATACCACTACCCAGCACACAGTTCCCTAGACCACTACCACTGTAACAGTTCCCTAGACCACTGCCACAGTAACAGCTCCCTTGACCACTACCACAGTAACAGCTCCCTAGTCCACTACCACAGTAACAGTTCCCTAGACCACTACCACAGTAACAGTTCCCTAGACCACTGCCACAGTAACAGTTCCCTAGACCACTGCCAGTAACAGTTCCCTAGACCACTGCCACAGTAACAGCTCCCTAGACCACTGCCCAGTAACAGCTCCCTAGACCACTGCCATAGTAACAGCTCCCTAGACCACTGCCACAGTAACAGTTCCCTGACCACTGCCCAGTAACAGTTCCCTAGACCACTACCACAGTAACAGCTCCCTAGACCACTGCCACAGTAACAGTTCCCTAGACCACTGCCCAGTAACAGTTATCTAGACCACTGCCCAGTAACAGCTCCCTAGACCACTGCCACAGTAACAGCTCCCTAGACCACTGCCACAGTAACAGCTCCCTAGACCACTGCCACAGTAACAGCTCACTAGACCACTGCCACAGTAACAGTTCCCTAGACCACTGCCACAGTAACAGCTCCCTAGACCACTGCCACAGTAACAGTTCCCTAGACCACTGCCTCAGTAACAGTTCCCTAGACCACTGCCACAGTAACAGCTCCCTAGACCACTGCCACAGTAACAGTTCCCTAGACCACTGCCACAGTAAAGTTCCCTAGACCACTGCCACAGTAACAGTTCCCTAGACCACTGCCCAGTAACAGTTCCCTAGACCACTGCCCAATAACAGCTCCCTAGACCACTGCCTCAGTAACAGTTCCCTAGACCACTGCCACAGTAACAGTTCCCTAGACCACTGCCCAGTAAGTTCCCTAGACCACTGCCACAGTAACAGTTCCCTGGACCACTGCCACAGTAACAGTTCCCTAGACCACTGCCACAGTAACAGTTCCCTAGACCACTACCACAGTAACAGCTCCCTAGACCACTACCACAGTAACAGTTCCCTAGACCACTACCACAGTAACAGTTCCCTAGACCACTGCCACAGTAACAGTTCCCTAGACCACTGCCACAGTAACAGTTCCCTAGACCACTACCACAGTAACAGTTCCCTAGACCACTACCACAGTAACAGTTCCCTAGACCACTGCCACAGTAACAGTTCCCTAGACCACTGCCACAGTAACAGTTCCCTAGACCACTGCCACAGTAACAGTTCCCTAGACCACTGCCACAGTAACAGTTCCCTAGACCACTGCCACAGTAACAGTTCCCTAGACCACTGCCCAGTAAGTTCCCTAGACCACTGCCACAGTAACAGTTCCCTAGACCACTGCCACAGTAACAGCTCCCTAGACCACTACCACAGTAACAGTTCCCTAGACCACTACCACAGTAACAGTTCCCTAGACCACTGCCCAGTAAGTTCCCTAGACCACTGCCACAGTAACAGTTCCCTAGACCACTGCCACAGTAACAGTTCCCTAGACCACTGCCCAGTAAGTTCCCTAGACCACTGCCACAGTAACAGCTCCCTAGACCACTGCCACAGTAACAGTTCCCTAGACCACTGCCACAGTAACAGTTCCCTAGACCACTGCCACAGTAACAGCTCCCTAGACCACTGCCACAGTAACAGTTCCCTAGACCACTGCCACAGTAACAGTTCCCTAGACCACTGCCACAGTAACAGCTCCCTAGACCACTGCCACAGTAACAGCTCCCTAGACCACTGCCACGTACGAAGTAAAGCCTTGAGACCGCCGCCACGTACAGACAAGAAAAGGCTTCAGACAATCTATACAACTTGAAATATAAAATCAAATCAACATACCTGGTGCTTGGCTCCGTCCCGTTGTGCTGACGGCGACCAACTGACGCAGGCGGGAGGGCGCGCGTCGCTTACACTCCTGGACCTAGGTTCACGAAGCTCTGTGTATTTCTTCGTAAGTAGGTTTGCTACGAACTAAGTGCCGGCTAAGAACACGCCAAAGGGCGATTCAGAAAAATAAACTTACGAAGATTTTTTAAATAGTTCACTTAGGTCTCGCTAGATGCTACTAGGCTTATAGTTTGGCCAATCAGAGAGAAGGTAACATTTTTCATCTTACAGCTGTAGCCAATCACGACGCTTTGATATCTGAGCTTATCCGAAACCACTTGCTATTTATTTACGTCGAATTTTCTTATAAAATTAGTACATTTCGAAGTAATACTATGTTTTTTTCAACTTGTACATGCAGCACCGACATTGTAGTATACAAATATGTTACATTTTTTGTTTACCTACTTAATTTTAAGAGATAGTGTGTGGCTTCCCTTGTAGCTCCCAAGATTTGAGAAGCGATGGTATTTATTTACGTATATATTTACCTAAATTTACAAAAAGGCCACTAACTATCTAGTGGCCTCGACGAGGACAAAAAGCCGGGGGTTATGTTAAGTCCCGCCAATTGTCCTAATGATATTTTCTAGCTGGATTTTGGCATTTACTGCTTCAGCGGGTAGGCAGTTCCATGGGTTTATAACCCTCTGGGTGAAAAAAACATCTGTTTTCAGTCCTACTTGAGAGAACATACTCTCCAGCACAATATCTGTGATTGCCCTGTTATCAGTGACTTCATACCAAATGATATGAGGTACTTTGAGCTCTGTAATTACTTCATACACTCAGGAATATTGGAAGATATTCTTGTGCTGTACTCAGATTTTGCCAGTGGGGGCTAATAGATCAGCCTTACATATTTTCTCTCCTGATTCCATGTATGACTTGCCGTCCTGTGAGGTGGTGATGTTGGATGAGCTTGTAGCTGGTTTTTATCTAGACTGTATGGTCCTTCATACAGAATAGGGAAGCAGAACATTGCTCTGTATACCTAAACATGTAAAAAAAATATACATTGTTTGAGAGGAGTCTTGTAGAAACTGGTAAGAGTAGTTATAATATAATGTTTCCACGATTCAGTGCTTATACCACTTGTGAAAATCGTAAAATTGTTGTTTAGTCAGAGTTGATTTGTTTTTTGTATTGAGTCTGGTATTTTCTTCCCTGATTCCATGTATGCCTAACCATCCTGTGAGATGGGAGTATTAGATGAACTTATAGCTAGTTTTTTATCTAAACTGTGTAATCTTCCGTATAGAATAGGGTAGCAGCACATTGCTGTGCATACCTAAGCTTCTTAATACAAAAATATCAGTAATAAAGATTTTTAAATTATAGTTTGTATATTACCAATATCAACCTTATTAAATCATGTTAACCATGGATCATTAAGATTTCATGATGATATGTAATAGTCATATTTCTTTTGAATCATTCATTAAATTCTGAATTATGTCTCAATTTTTCACTTCTTTGGATATACTGTTTAGTACAAAAAGATAGGATAAAATAAACCAGCAATATTTCTTTCATTATATTTTTATTTAAATAACTGCATCAATATTTTTACAGTTGACAAGATTTGTTTCTTCCAGGTGCATTATCTGTTAAAAAAATTTGGTTTATTGTTACACACAATGGTGCTACATAGCCTTCCCAGCATAGTGCCTTCTTTGATAATTACTTACTGATTGTTACACACAGCCAAGTTGTGTAACAGGAAGAGGTCTTGGACACAAATTTGTTCCATGCTAAATGTAAAGGAATCAGCTGAGCATTCCTCAAATAAAATAAGCTGCCTCAGCTTATAAGGTAAATAAATTAAGCATTCCTCAAATAAATAGCTGCCTTACTGCTATATAGCCTTCCTGGCATTGTGCCTTCTCTTGATAATTACTTGTTCCACACACCCAAACTGTGTAATAGGAAGAGGTCTTGGACCTCCAGCTAAAATCTTGTATATAATTAATCGATCCTCCGTGTTGTATAGTAGAGAAAAATGGAGTTATATCCAGTTACCGTAAAGCTACGAGTGGTCGACAGCACACTTAAGCTAACAGACCAAACTTACGAAGGTTTCCCTTCTTAGTGTGCCTACCTGAATACCGACGTAGCCGCTACGAAGGTGCTAAGAAGGAAACACATTCGTAAGTACCGTCGTGAATCTGGCCCCAGCCCCTTAGGCGAACGTAGCATTCACTCCAGCCCCTAAGATGCGCATCGCTTATAATCAAGCCTCTGTGGTGTGCATCACCTGCACGCCACCCCCTGAGGTGTGCGTCACTTACACTCCAGCCCCTGAGTTGCGCGTTTGCTTACACTCCAGCCCTTGATGTGCGCGTCGCTTACACTCCAGCCCCTGAGGTGTGTGTTGCTTACACTCCAGCCCTTGATGTACGCGTCGCTTACACTCCAGTCCCTGAGGTGCGTGTTGCTTACACTCCAGCCCTTGATGTACGCGTCGCTTACACTCCAGTCCCTGAGGTGTGTGTTGCTTACACTCCAGCCCTTGATGTACGCGTCGCTTACACTCCAGCCCCTGAGGTGCGTGTTGCTTACACTCCAGCCCTTGATGTACGCGTCGCTTACACTCCAGTCCCTGAGGTGCGTGTTGCTTACACTCCAGCCCTTGATGTACGCGTCGCTTACACTCCAGTCCCTGAGGTGTGTGTTGCTTACACTCCAGGGGACCCCAGGAAGGTACTTACGAAGGTTTTTCCTCTTAGCTAAGAATGTTTTCCTTCTTAGCGCCTTCGTGGCGGCTACGTCGGTATTCAAGTAGCTACACTAAGTGGAAAAACCTTCGTAAGTTCATTCCGGGATTTAAGTGTGGTTTCGACCACTCGTAGCTTTACGTAAACTGGATATAACTCAATTTTTCTCTACTACATAACACTGGGATCGATTTTAAGATTTTGGAACATAAACAAAAGATTATAAAAATTGAATCTAGTGAAGAGGAGTCCTTCGTGTTAGTTATATATGCATTCTCTGCTTGAAACTTAAAGTAAATATGTCTTTTATGATATTAGAATTAGTTTTATAATAGCAAGATATTATACCCGTAGTTATTAAGTAAATAAACACTGGTGAACATGAAATATGAGAGAAGGTGATGAGCCCTGCCTGATGGGATCATTTACTATCACCAAATGCCCCTGTTCACCTAGTAGTAAGGGTGTACCTTAGCTATACATACCCATTTCTAATTTATTTAGTTTGGTTTTATTTTGAAATTAAATCTGGGTGAGACATAAAATATAAATATGCTGCACAAATGATGTTAGGTAAGGAAAAGGGTAAAAATGTCAAAAACTTTATTCATTGAATACTTAAAGCTATAATTATGACTATATAGACTATTAAAAAAGAGAGAGGGAAGTAGGGGTCCAAGACCTCTTCCTGTTATACAATTTGGGTGTGGAACAAGTAATTATCAAAAGAAGGCACCATGCCGGGAAGGCTATGTAGCAGTAAGGCAGTGAGGTGAGGCAGCTACTTATTTGAGAAATGCTTATTTTATTTACCTTATAAGCTGAGGCAACTTATTTTATTTGAGGAATACTCAGCTGATTCCTCTACATTTAGCATGGAACAAATTTGTGTCCAAGACCTCTTCCTGTTACACAATTTGGCTGTGTGTAACCAAACTAGAAGTGCTCTACAAATCAAGGGACCCAGAATGTGGAATGACCTCCCGAATCATGTCAAAGGCTGTACCTCTCTCAACCAGTTTAAGAGTTAAACCAAGTACTGCCTAATTAACTCCATGTAACCTAACTTACCTCCTAAATGTCAACCCATGTCTTGCTATTTTTTAAACAACGCTGTTCACCAACATGTGCAATTGCTGATTTATGCTATGTTAACCCCCCTTTTTGTATTTTTTATTCCTTCTTTCAACACAATTTATACCTAATCCCGATTACTATTAAGTTTTAGTCTAAGTGTTTTTTCCCCCCACACCTTGCCCGAAATGCTATGAGTATTAGTGGCTTTAGGTATTGTATGTACTAGCTCTGTCTATAAATCAAACATTATGTTTGTAAATCAACTGTATGCACTTTTCCTGAATAAAATGTATTTATTATTTATTTTTTAATCAGTAAGTATTAAAAGAAGGCACCAAGCTGGGAAGGCTATGTAGCACCATTGTGTGTAACAATAAACCAAATTTTTTTTAACAAATAATGCACCTGTATGGTAAAACAAATCCTGTCAGCTGTAAAAATATTGATGCAGTTATTTAAATGAAAAATATAATGAAAGAAATATTACTGGTTTATTTTTATCCTATCTTTTTGTACTGTACAGTATATCCAAGGAAGTGAAAAATTGAGACATAATGCACAATTTAATGAATGATTAGCATGGATTAGCAGTTCAAAAGAAATATGACTATTACATATCAACATGAGATCTTAATGATCCATGGTCAACATGATTTAATAAGGATAATACAGTACTGTATTTGTAATAATACAAACTATAATTTAAAATCTTTATTACTGATTTTTTTATTAAGAAGATTAGGTATACACAGCAATGTGCTGCTACCCTATTCTATATGGAATATTACACAGTGTAGATAAAAAACTAGCTATAAGTTTATCTAATACTCCCATCTCACAGGATGGTTAGACATACTGTACATGGAATCAATTTAGAAAATACCAGCCTCAATACAAAAAATAAATCAACTCTGACTAAACAACTCTTTGCAATTTTCACAAGAGGTAAGCACTGAATCATGGAAACATTATATTATAATTACTCTTACCAGTTTCTACAAGACTCCTCTCAAACAATGTATTTTTAAACATGTTTAGGTATACACAGCAATGTGCTGCTTCCCTATTCTGTATAAAGGACCACACAGTGTAGATCAAAACCAGCTACAAGCTCATCCAACATCCTCACCTCACAGGATGGCCAGTCATACATGGAATTAGGAGAGAACAAAATACTTAATGCTGATCTATTAGCCTCCACTGGCAAAATCTGGGTGCAGCACAAGAATATCTTCCAATATTCCTGAGTGTATGAAGTAATTACAGAGCTCAAAGTACCTCATACCATTTGGTATGAAGTCACTGATAACAGGGCAATCACAGATATAGTGTTGGAGAGTATGTTCTCTCAAGTAGGACTGAAAACAGATGTTTTTTTCCACCAAGAGGGCTATAAACCCATGGAACCGCCTACCCGCTGAAGCCGTAAATGCCAAATTCCAGCTAAAAAATATCATTAAGACAATTGGCGGGCCCTTTAACAAGCCGCCGGCTTTCTGTCCTCTTCGAGGCCACTAGATAGTTAGTGGCCCTTGGGTAAATTCAGTAAATATATACAATAATTGTCAGCGCATCTTCCGAGCAACAAGGACAGCTACACAGTATCTCTTAGAATTACGTAGGTAAACAACAAATGTAACATATTTGTTTACTACAATGTCGGTGCTGGCTGTAGAAGTTGAAAAAACATTGTTTTACTTCGAAATATACTAATTTTATAAGAAAATTCGACGTAAATAGGAGGCAGTAGAGCTCCGATAAGCCAGCGCTAAATCTTCAATATGAAGAATGTTGCTGCTCTCTGATTGGCCAAACGAAACACAGTAGTGACCTCTATCGGCACGCAGGTGAACCAACAAATTTCTTCCTAAGTGGACGTTATTGAATTGCACCTAAGCATCTTCTTAGGGCACACTTAGGAACCTTCGTAGCAAACCCACTTACGAAGAAATACACGGAGCTTCCTGAATCTAGGTCCAGCCCTTTAGATGAGCGTCACTTACACTCTAGCACATGAGGTGTGCCTCACTTACACTCCAGCCTCTGAGGTGTGCGTCACTTATACTCCAGGACCTAGATTCAGGAAGTGTATTGTATTGTATTGTATATCAGTGTGTATTGTATTGGTCAGTGTGTCATCGCTGCTCATCACTGGTTGGAGCACAAGGACTGCTCGAGCTATTTTTATCTTGGACGGAATCTCTACACGGCTTTCTTGAAGAATGGCTTACAACTATTTTTTCCTCCAAGAAGAAAGATGCAGTCGACTTGTGTAGATTTCAACGCCGAGGAACAATTAGTTAAGGTAATCTAGTTCGGTACCTGGTCTTCCAGATACACTGGTTTCCATTAACGGAATTTTACACTAGCAGTTGTAATGGGATAGAGTTGTAAGCATGGCATACATGTTCAATTGCTACCTCAGGTCGTAACGTTTTATACCGTGGTACTTCAGATCGTGTATGACAACAGCACTATAAAGGATAAATGCAATATTTATAATGTGAAATTTTGTTGGTACTGTAGATATCAAATTAAATTATATTTTGATCTGCTTGGCAGTAATATATGTGAAAGGTACATTATAGTACTGTAATTTTGTTTCTTGTGGATAGAACTGGAACAATGTTCATATGTATTGTGCAGATGTTCAAAATATTTATGATTTTTTTTAAATGTAATGGAAATTGTTCTGTCCTGTATTTAGGTTGACGCATGCAATTGATCAATTTGACCTGTGCCTCTTGAACTAAGATAGTAATTAAGAAATGAATGATACATGTGAAGGTTCAGGAAGGTGCTTGAGCAACACTTGAGCAACAGAAGTAACCTGAGGGGCAACAAGCGTTGCCGACTGTGATGAATACAAAGAAATGGAGTTCGGTGCTTTTCGTGTCTCCGAGGTATATCCTAAGCTACCAAAATATTTTTTATTAATTTTTTTATCACTGAAAAAGAGAAAGTAAAAAGGTTTCAAAACCTTAATTTTTATTTTTTGTTATTTTTTATTTTTTTATAAATACTTATTTATTGATATTATATTTTCTTAAACTTTTGCAGTCTCTCTCTCATCACTAATTTATATGCAACCTTGTAGAGTGAAAACAGTGAATCAAGCTTCACACAAAGCTTCAATAAATCCTCATCTGCTAATCCTATCTATTGCTTGCATGGTTTGGTAATGTGCAGAAAGTCTCAATAATGTTGGTGAAATTAATACCCAACCCACACACACACATGAAAAGATGAAAAGTGTTAATGTTTCGGTCTGTCCTGAACCTTTGTCTTGTCGTATCTAATTGATAAGGGTTGAGGACAGACCAAAACAAATTCACTTTAATTTTCATGTGCGTGGATTGGATATTTAATGATCGTTGTCACATATGCTGTGCTGAAGCAAAAAATAAAAAATAAAATCGGGTTGTTTGAATCTTAGTAGTGATATCTCATTTGCTGATTATGACACGCACTATGCTCTCAAAACCCATACTTCCATATAACGGATCCCTCTAAATAGCATAAAATCTGCCCACCAGATTTCTCTCCAAAATTATATTTCTCGAGAAAGAATTCAGATTCTGAAGAGGATGCTGTGGACTTCAAACTGTTTAATTCGTGACATTTTATAATTTTTAGAGTTATAATTTTCATCAAATTATAACTCTTGTTCTTATTTTTGCTATATCTTCATTTTTTAATTTGTAAATTTATTCAAAATAATTATATTTAACAATTTGTTTTTACAAACTTGACCTGTGCTATAATTGCCCCAGAATGTTGGATTTTGTGATGATTTTTCCGAGACGTTCTCACCAACTGTTGGCCATGCATACTGGCCTTGTGTTTTTCTTTGTGCGGGTGTTTGGTCTGACCTCTTGCTACTTGCGCATTTCCACTGGCTTTTCTTATAATTTACCCAACCCCAGGCTGCCCATGAAGAGTAGAAGAACCCCCTAGAACCCACTTCCGATACCTATAATGGGAGGTGAAGCTACGTAAGAATGGCAAGGAGAACTTCATGATCGGTTCAGAGTGACTGCAGAAATGTGGTAAACATTGTGATGTAATACACACTATGAGTGTATTTTGCTGACCTGAATTGTTAAGCCCAGCCTGTGCTAAGAAAAAGCCAATGGATAAATTCATGTTTTGGTATTTTTTGGTGCATAATTAGATTTATTCGTGCACAATAANACACTAACTTGTACAGTCTGAAGACTCGGCTCACACTGTCTTGCCTGGAGTCTCGGCTCATTCTGTGTCCCACAATCTTCTCTCCAGTCCGAGGACTCTCAATGATTTCTTCTCGTCGTGACTGTCAAGATTCTGCCCACCAAGGTACCCAGACACCACGTCCGTCTGAGACTGCGCACACACGCTGATAATTCTCCGTAATCTCTTGGTCTCAATGCTCTCAAGATTCTGCTCTGGCTGTTTACTGTCGTTTCTCTCGTTACTGTCCACACCCTCTGTACTGTCATTGCTCTTGTTACTCTGTCAGTACATTCCTTGAGTTCAGACTTCAGGAGAATTGCAGGGGGAAAGGATCCCTATAGGTGGGGATATGTCTCATGTGGCACTGTGACGACCCCCCGACTGGCCTGTGACACTGAATAACCCCGCTCATATGTCATCTTGCAAAGTTGACCTACTTTTGATTGAAAAAACTGCCATTCTACAAGTACAGTATTTTATAAATATGTACAAGTATTTTCCCATTAATTTAAATTAATTACTGTATTTTTCAATATATTGTTGAAATGTTTATCATTTTTATGATGATGAACGCTGTGTTAGCTGCATTGACCCGAGTCTGAATGTGACATAACCCTCATCACCCTTTCACAGGCAGATCATGTGCGAGTATTGTGGGAAGGACTTCAAAACGCAAGTACTGTTTGGTGGTGCGCGAATAAATCAGACACCACACGGGGGAGAAGAACTACAGTGTGAGCATTGCAACAAGGCGTTTCAGGGCGGCATCGTATCTTCAAATCACAAGAGATCCACACAGGTAGCATTTTTTTTTTTTTTTTTTTTTTTTTTTTTTTTTTTTTTTTTTTTTTTTTTTTTTTTTTTTTTTTTGAGATATATACAAGAGTTGTTACATTCTTGTACAGCCACTAGTACGCGTAGCGTTTCGGGCAGGTCCTGGAATACGATCCCCTGCTGCGAAGAATCGTTTTTTCATCCAGTACACATTTTACTGTTGCGTTAAACAGAGGCTACAGTTAAGGAATTGCGCCCAGTAAATCCTCCCCGGCCAGGATACGAACCCATGACATAGCGCTCGCGGGAACGCCAGGCGAGTGTCTTACCACTACACCACGGAGACTGTTAAAGTTATTTGGAACACTAGACTTTCTTTAAATACACACAATCTTAACTTGAGAAAATATAATAGTGTCTTAAGCTCGCTTATCAGGACTGTATGGAAAGTTTTGCAAAACTGAAGGCAAGCAAGCTTGAATTTTGTGTAAGGTAATTGCAAGCTTTATTTTGCAATGAACTTGTCCAAATTGGAATATTAGGTTTACAGGTATGTAGATTACTTGATTATATATTTGAAAGTAATATGCAATTATTACTTGCATATTTTAAATGTTAAAACTTGCATTTTATGTTAAATGGGTTATAGTAGCAATATGTAGATAAGTTGAGCATGAACATCAAATAATGAAAACATGTAAGAAATATTATTAATAATTAATGTTTATTAGGCGAACGTCCACACGCGTGCCCTGATTGCGGAAAGCCCTTCCGTGTTCGATCAGACATGAAGCGGCATCGTCAAACCCACATGCGGGAAGCCGGAATTACTGGGAGTGGGGTTGCGACACCTGCATCAAGTCACGTCAACCAAGGAGGCACTCAGACACCAGTTCCACCTATACCTGGACAGGTGAGTGCATGTTGTCAGCCCTCAGGCAGTATGTGTGGACCATTGTTGCTCTTATTATTTATCTTGGCTTTGCCCTCAATCTCCTCAGCTTTATTTTCTTTTTCACTTCATTTCATAGCACAGGAGAAAGCTGCAGAGTGCACCCCTTCCCCCTACACACACTCTTTATGCTTAATTTAAATTGAGTGAATTTAATTAGCCGCCACTAAGTAGATTGGTGACGGCCAATTTCTCACTGTCACTGTCTGTCCTGCTCTCATCTGTTTAAACCCTGAATTCATAATCACTCCAAGAAAAATATTCCTCTTTACAGAGGAATTCCTCTTTGTGCAAAATACAAAGAATTTCAGGTTCGGTCAGGGAGGGGTGGCTGCTTGTGCACATGTATCATTTTGGAGCTGGCAGAGGGTACGTCATCCATGGTAACCGTCTTGAGAATGTTGCTCAGTAGGGACACCGAGGCTCACTAAGGTGTTGTTCCAGATGGTGGACGCTTGCTTAAGTCCTCCAGGAGCGACTAGCATCCCATTGAATCGGCAGGACTTTGAAATATTGAGGGGAAGCGCAAATTGCCTCCACGCAATTGGATCATTTTAAGAGTTGATGAAACTGACATGATTCCCCTCAAACATTAATAAAGTTGACATATTGTCACATACATATTTAAAAAAACTGACATAAAGCCCAAAAACTAATTATTGAAGTTGACATGTTTGTATGTAGTACCGTGATAAAAAAAAAACTTGGAAGATAAATGTAGAAGGATCTAAGTTTTATATATTATATATATATATTTTTTTGTCTTTTTCCAGATTGTACCTGGAACGATAACTCAAGTAACCCCTCAACCTCAGCTGATCTTATCTGACGAGGTGTCAGTACCTGGAAGCACAACTCATCCCATTAGGATAATGGTGTCCAGTATAAATGGACAACAGGTAGCTGCGGTTCACCCCCCACCAGCTCACAGACAATCTCAGGTGACACATGGGCTCAAAATTTGCTTGATTTTGGCTTAGACAGGAGCAGTGCTAGGCTCTTGGGGTGTATAAGAAATTTTGAATTTTTTTTTTTTAATTATTTTGTTTTCTTTTTACTCTTTCACCTTTCGGTTAGCAATGTTTCACCAGCTGTAGTTTTCTTTGGGATTCCTATCTTTCTGGATGCCTGACCTGGTAGATGACAGATATAGACTGCTTTATAGACTATATCGTGTAGTCTATAGATATAGAATACACGGGGGTGTCTAGGCCATTGCTCCTCGTGCTTCTCCGAGGGGGCCAGGCTCTGGCGCTGGTCCCTGGTAGGCCTAGAATTCCATCGATTGACTGTTGCCACGGTCTAATACATTCACATCAGCCTGGTATAGCTCCGGGGAGCCTCTGGGTTTCGCCCAGAAAACGGCATTTAATTACATTCAACGCTGGTATTTTGGGGGTTTGGAATGGATTAATTCAATTAACATTATTTCTTATGGGAAAATTCGGTTTGGTTTATGATTTTTAGTGTACAGCATGTCTCTCGGAACAGATTAGAATCGTAAATGAAGGTACCACTGTACAGTATATATTTCTATAAGAAAATAATGTTTGAAATTTTGGTTTTCTAACTTTAGCTAGGTGTAACAGGCAGGCAGTGCCAAAAATCTTCGTGGGAGTTGGAATATATGTAAGGATTTCTTGAATTCTGGCGACCTTTTCTCTCTTTTGCGACCGATAAAGCATTATCCTGCTTGATGCCTGCTTGATGGGGTTCTGGGAGTTCTTCTACTCCCCAAGCCTGGCCCGAGGCCAGGCTCGACTTGTGAGAGCTTGTTCCACCAGGCTGTTGCTTGGAGCGGCCCGCAGGGCCACATACCCACCACAGCCCGGCTGATCTGGAACTTCTCTTAGAAAACAGTCCAGTTTTCTCTTGAAGATGTCCACGGTTGTTCTGGCAATATTTCTTATAGTCGCTGGGAGGACGTTGAACAACCGCAGACCTCTGATGCTTATACAGTGCTCTCTGATTGTGCCTGTGGCACCTCTGCTCTTCACTGCTTCTATTCTGCATTTTTTCCATATCGTTCACTCCAGTACGTTGTTATTTTACTGTGTAGATTTGGGACCTGGCCCTCCAGTATTTTCCATGTGTATATTATTTGGTATCTCTCTCGTCTCCTTTCTAGAGAGTACATTTAGAGAGCTTTGAGATGATCCCAATAATTTAGGTGTTTTATCTCGTCTATGCGTGCCGTATATGTTCTCTGTATTCCCTCTATTTCAGCAATCTCCTGCTCTGAAGGGGGAAGTGAGTACTGAGCAGTACTCAAGACGGGGCAACACAAGTGACTTGAAGAGTACAACCATTGTGATGGGATCCCTGGATTTGAAAGTTCTCGTAATCCATCCGATCATTTTTCTGGCTGATGCAATATTTGCTTGGTTATGCTCCCTAAACGTTAGATCGTTGGACATCATTATTCCCAAATCCTTGACATGCTGTTTTTTTACTATGGGAAGATTCGATTGTGTTTTGTACCTTGTATTATGTTTCAGATCCTCATTTTTGCCGTACCTGGGTACCTGAAATTTATCACTGTTAAACATCATGTTATTTTCTGCTGCCCAATCGAAAACTTTGTTGACATCTGCTTGTAGTTTTTCAATGTCTTCAGCAGAGGTAATCCTGACAAATTTATTCATTAGAATGGTGTCACTAATAATGATTTTATTTGCAGCATGTAACGGTTCCGGTATCGGGGAGCATAGCGACAATAACTACTGGGCCCGTATCTCCCGGTGGCACGACAACCACTTTGAGTCCCGAGGTTATTATTATGGATGATAACACCCATCAACCCATCAATCTAAATATCATTCCTCGCATGATGACCCAAGAACAGGTGGCGTCCTCGCCCCATGGAAGCCATGCTACCTTGGTCACGACTGATGAAGAGGTAGGTTACCTTGAGGTTACCTTGAGGTGCTTCCGGGGCTTAGCGTCCCCGCGGCCCGGTCATCGACCAGGCCTCCTGGTTGCTGGAGGTAGGTGTTCAAAACAAAAAAAAATTGATTAGGATATATACATGAGTTTAGGTGGGTATAAATAAGAATACCTTGCATTGGCCAATGTGCCTTCTGCTGTGTCTTTTATGTTTTGATTTTATTCGGATTGGGGCAGTGGCATCCAAAAATAATCGTGTTGCTAGTGGGCATTAGAAGTTGTTAATGGCAGGTTCTAATGATTTATTTCAGATTATTTGAAGGTTGATTAGTGAAGAGAGCATATTTGAGTGAATCTAATGGTAAGAAAGGAGAGAACTTTGGGAAGATGGATATGCTAAGCTGAGAGTGAGTGAACAATATATGGAATGTGGTAATGGGACAAGATCAAAATAAGGAATGTGGTAAAGGAACAAGGACAAATTAAGGAATGTGGTAAAGGGACAAGGACAAATTAAGGAATGTGGTAAAGGGACAAGGACAAAATAAGGAATGTGGTAAAGGGACAAGGACAAAATAAGGAATGTGGTAAAGGGACAAGGACAAAATAAGGAATATGGTAAAGGGACAAGTACTCCAAATTGGCCTTGGTTGCTTGCCATTTGGAGCTGGACGCTTCGAGCGGCTCTCTTGCTTGTTCTAGGAGCTTGACTCTGTGCTGTTCACATCTAGGGAGTGTCCAACGTCCTCACGGATGGTCTTTCCCATTTCCACATCATGGACCATCAATGCTGCCACCTTCCTATGGATTTGTGAGACTTAGGGGTGTTTGGAGGTGGACCTCTTTGCGTCGGCATGGAATGTGTGCCTTCCGTTGTACATGGCTCTATTGTAACGTATCGGAAAATTAAAAGAAAAAGGACGAAGAACAAAAAGAGTGAGGGAGGTAGAGAGGCGTAAGGAAGTAGTGAGGAAGACTGGTCAGAGGAAAGGGAAAGTTTAGAATGAGAGTGAGAGAATGAGATCAAGGAGGAGGAGTAGAAAATAGTAGAGTAGTAGAAAGTTAGGAAGTTGCTGCCACTATCCATTCAAGTTAATTATATATAAGACAAGGAATGGAACTTGTCTGTACAACAGTATTATCTGATGTTATCATGTAACATCTCTAAGCATGGAAATCATGTAGACAAATATCTTTAAGACATAACATTTCAGACTGCTCTCCATTCTTGGCTTTCCTTATACAAGATCTAGGGATCACAATTAAAGGCAATTTAAAAAGTAAATTAATCAATTATGTATTTACTATTATATCCTCACTCATATACTAGTTATCATAATTCAACATTATCACGTGATGTTCAAATTTATTCAGAAGTCACCACACAAGAAATTGAAAGCACTATGGCTGACTGCCCCTGAAAATCACACAACACCTAAGTTGAAATCACAAGATACGTCACCTTACAAGTTCACTCACCAAAGTCTCTTAGACTAAGTTGATAGAGAAGGAGGAAGGGGACTCCGGCTGACAGACAAGAGTCCCTACTTGGCCTGGGACAGGCCTAGTGTGGCTGCGGGAACCTCTCGACAAGCGATCTATTTATTGCTGTCCTGCTCAGTGTCTCAAATGTACAGTGCCATGGGTATATATGGGGGGACCGGGAGCTAAGCTCTGCCTTCCAGGAGATAGCCTCTGGCTATCTACCTACCACCTAGACAGTGGGTTGTCTGATGGAAACACAACACACCCATCTGCAATTAACAGCGTAGCAGAAAGCAAGGTCACTTCACACGACCTGACCCGAAGGCAACCTGTTACAATTAACACCTGAAAGACGTGACTCTAGATTAATTATAAGGCTGACAACCTGGCACTACCACTATCCTGTGTGACTGAACTCTCGTTTTATGTACAATATTAAACAAAACACATTTATGGTGTTACACTATTTTCCGATCATGAGGCTCTTGAAGTAAAGGCCTTTCAGCTGGACTGGTCAAGGTTGGGGATTCCTGTACCTCTTAACCCCAGTCTAGCTGTTGCTCTGGGTCTTGGCAAGGTTGGAGTCCTACCAGGGGAGTGTGATCTTCCTGGCTCCTTTGTGGCCGGCTCAACCTTCGTTTCCGACGCTGCTTTCCCGGTGCCTGAACCCAGGTGTTTTTTTTCCAGCTTCTCATCTATCAGAAGGTCCACCACATGACATATTTCACTGGCTCAGCCTCCTCGGCTCTTCGTATTTAGGCTTTTTGACGTCTTTATTGCCATCTTTATGGTGAGCAGGTGACTTTTAAGATGGTATCCCACCTGCGCTTCTCTTCTCAGCGACAGTATGAGGTTTTGTGGCATTCCTTTCACCACTTCCTTTCTTTCTGTCATTGCTCTTTTGTTTCTGAGCGTGTGGTGCTCCCCTTTTGTGGCTTTTTCTCCGTCAGTATCTCGTGCCGAATACTTTTGCCTCATGTCATGGGGCACTGGCAAAGACACTACAACTTGTGTTTGGTGTTGATATTACCTTAGCACTGTTTCACAGGCTATGTTTTGCATTCTTTCACCTCCATCCTGCTTGGTCTTTGGACTGTGTTCTCACTTTTCTTTCCTCTTTTTGTTTAAGGATACTAAAGGATCCCTTAGGTTCACGGTTCCTTCTCCAAGGTGTGGTTTTTTTGCTTACCTTACATCCTGTTGTTGAGTCGTGGAGCTTCATACTTTCCTCCATTGACGTAGTTTCTGTTCTTTTGTCCCTGGTGGGATTTTGTTTGTTTGCAGCTGGTTCCTACTTTTCTAGCGAAGAATGAGTCGGATGGCTCCGGAGGAATCTTTTGGTCGTTGATGCTTGGTTGGTTCAGCCGGCGGTGAATCATGTGGCGTCTGGTGGCGCGGCTCTCCACCCCTACCTTCTTGCCACTGATTCTTCTTCAGAGGAAGTTTTGTGGGTTGATCCTGTTTCCTTGGTCCCCTGTTTCACCAACCCGTCCTCTTCATAGCACGTCACATTTTGACATATACTGTACCTAAGGCCAAAAACTGTGGTACAGGAAAATGATAGCGGTGTAAAAACTTACATCGTGGCCTGTTTTCTGTTCATTAGTCCTTTGGTATGTTCGAGGAACTGTCCTTTAAGCATGACAGTTTCTCAATGTTGGGAATGCTTGTAAGAATGGGCTGGTTCCACAACTTGTATTTCCAGAGTCATCCAGTGTTATTAAGACTAGCCAGCTTGCAAATCTTCCCTCATGCTCATGACGTTGGGAAGCATGCCACTCTTTCAGCTGTGTTTGCAAATAGGTCCTGGGCTGGCATTCGGTGGGCGGGGGTTTTGGAGGTCTAGCTGGGTTCTGGCAGCCCAATATTTGGATAATGTTCCATAGCCTTGGCATCCTTGTGTGGCCTTGGGGTCTCATGACTCGTGCAGTGCTCCTCCTCCCTACTAAGTTTCCATGTGTGTTCTTCCTTTCCTGGAGCCAGATTCACAAAGCATTTACGCAAGTACTTACAAACCTGTACATCTTTCCTCAATCTTTGACGGCTTTGGTTACATTTATTAAACAGTTTACAAGCATGAAAACCTCCCAATCAACTATGGTAATTGTTATAAACAGCCTCCTGGTGCTTTGGAGCTCATTAACTGCTTAATAAGTGTAACCAAAGCCGTAAAAAATTGAGGAAAGATGTACACGTTCATAAGTGCTTGCATAACTGCTTCGTGAATCTCGCCCCTGGAGCTTATCTGGAGAGGGTTCCAAAGAGTTCTACTTCCCAAGCCTGGCCCAGGCACAACTTAATACCTTGGTTCAACAGGCTGTTTCTTGGAGTGGCCAGCAGGCCCACATATCCACTACAACCCAGTTGATACAGCACTCTTTGCAAGAACTTGTCTAAATGCTTCTTGAAGACATCACCTTTGTTCTGGAAGTATTTCTAATGCTTGCTGGGAGGGTATTGAACAGCTGTGGACCTCTGATGTTCAGGGAGTGCTCTATGCATGTGGCACCTCTTCTGCTCACTGGTTCTATTCTGCATTTCTTTCCGTATCTTTTGCTCTAGTATGTTGTTATTCTACTGTGCAAATTTAGGACCTGGCCTTCAGTATCTTCCATATACAGTATGTATTATTTGATACTTTTCTCGTCTCCTTTCCAGTGAGTACATTTTGAGAGCTTTGATAGCAGAAATCTCTCCTACTCTGAAAGAGAGAAGTGAGTACTTAGCAGTACTGAGGACAAGACAGCACCAGTGATTTAAATAGCATTAGCATGTTTGTAGAATCCCTGGATTTGAGCATTCTCATAATCCGTCCTATCATTTTCCTGGTTACTTGCTATACTGGGTTTTTGCTCGATTACATTTACTAAATGTCAGGTCGTCAGACATCATAATTTCCAGATCTTTTACATATTGCTTTCCTTCTAGTTATCTTGTGATGATTTCGGGGCTTTTTAGTGTCCCTGCGGCCCGGTCCTCGACCAGGCCTCCACCCCCAGGAAGCAGCCCGTGACAGCTGACTAACACCCAGGTACCTATTTTACTGCTAGGTAACAGGGGCATAGGGTGAAAGAAACTCTGCCCATGTTTCTCGCCGGCACCTGGGATCGAACCCAGGACCACAAGTCCAGCATGCTGTCCGCTCGGCCGACCGGCTCCCTTCTATGAGTAGGTCTGATTGTGTCCTGTACCCCGTGTTTTGTGTCAGTTCCTCACTATACTAAGTACTTGAAACGTATCACCATTAAACATCATGTTATTTTCCATTGCCCAATCGAAGACTTTATTAATATAAAATAATATCTATAGCAGTCCCCCGTGGCACAGTGGTAAAACACTTACCCGCACTTCGCGAGCAATTTTGCCTGGGGGAGAATTGACTAGGCACCAATCCTTAACTCTGTGCCTTTGTTCACCCAGCAGTGAATGGGTACCTGGTTGTTAAACGATTTGGCGGGTCGTATTCCAGGGAAAATTAGGATCAAGTGCATGCCCATAATGCTATGCTTGCTAGTGCTTTTACAAGAATGTAAGAACACTCGTACTGTATATATAAGTAAATAAATGGCAAATCAGCTTGTGGTTTTTCAGAGGAATTTTTCATGCTGATTTTTGTATGATCTGCAAAGGATGACACAAAGCTGTAACTAGTATTTTTGTCTATATCTGAGATAAGAATGAGAAAGAGCAGTGGTGTAGGGATTGTGCAGTGGTACAGAGTTCTTCACTGCACTTGGATTTGATCCTATTTGATTGACTGTTACTCTTTGCATTCTGTTTGACAAAGATGAAAATCCAACACCCCACTTTATCCATTGTTCCCATTGATCTAATTTTATGGGCTTTCACTCCATGATCAACACTTGTCGAATTCCTTTGCAAAATCTGTGTATACAATGTCTGTATTTTCTTTTTCTTCCAATGCTTCTCTGATTTTGTCATAGTAATTGAGTAACTGACAAACAGGATCTTTCTGCTCGAAATCCATGTTGTCCTGGGTTGTGAAGTTCATTGTTTTCCATAAAACTGGAGATGTGATTTCTATTCACTCAAAAACTTTAATTATTTGTGATGTTAGTGCAAACGGTGTACAGTTTTATGCCAAAGCTTTACTATCTCCCTTGTGTAGTGGAGCTATATCTGCTGATTTAAGTACTGCTGGTATCTTCCCTGTAGTCAGGCTCTTCCTCAATATTACACTGAGCACTCGTGCTACTGTTACTTTATATTTCTTTATGAATAATGAATTCCACGAGCCAAGACCTGGGGCTGAGTGCATGAGCATGTTGTAAAATCCTCGTTCAAAATCTTCTGTGATCTCTGTGGGTAGTTCAGTGGTATTCTGAGTAGTAGCTTCAGGGAGCCACAGGGGGGCTTCCCCCCCCCCTCCCCTCCCCCCAGAAAACCAACATTGAATGTAATGAATCACCAATTTCTGGGTGAACCCCAGTGGTTACCTGATTCAGGTCATTGGATGGGTGTTTACATTTGCTATAGATATGACAGCTCATACCCAGGAAGGCTGTGAGCTCCTTCTCCCCAAACAATTGGGGGGTGGAGGAGGGAATGAGGGGCATGATAGTTTCGAGAGAATTGGTACGTTTGTTTACCTAATTGGGGAGTTCTTTGGGTGGATTTTGAGGCTTCAGGCTCTCTTAAATCCAGCAGTGGTTTGATTTCACTTGCTGACTTTTTTGTTGCCTTTCCCGGTGAGGTGTCAAAATGTCACCGTTACCTGCGCCTCTTTGATGGGGGGCCAGGTTCTGGCTTTGGTCCCCAGTAGGCCTATAGAACTCCATGGGTGATGCGACCTAATAGATGGGAACTGTCTCGGTATATAGCTTCGTTGAGCCTCTGGGGGCTCGCCCAGAAACTGGCGTTTCATTGCATTTAATCAAGGTTTTTTCTGCAGGTATGTGCTTCCCCGCCCCATGAAATTGGGAAATGAGGTGATGATAATTATTCTTGTGAATATAATTTAATTACATTATGAGAATTGCTGTGGTTGGGAATGGTATATATCCCTCAATTTATGCAATGGAGAATGAGTGTTCTTCCATTGCTCATTCAACATCTAATTGTTGTTATTACATTACTTTATCACTATCTGTAGAGAGCTTCACTCTGATTCTCTTCTTGTATATAAATATTTATTTAATGTTTTCATTAATTTGATATTTTATGAATTTGTTCTAATTAAATATTTTGTTATGCTCTTCAAATCTGTGTTTCATATCATGTCCCCAAGATCAATCATATGAGCATTATTATTTTTATTTTTTTCAGTATCAACTTACCAGCTCTGGACGCAATGCTCTTGAGGTCAGAGGAGAGGAGGGTAGCGTATATGTCTGGCATGGGGTGTTTACAAATTAAAATTGGTGAGTCTCCGTTGCAACTTTTGCTATATATGTTTTTATTGAATCATGTGAGTTATCGGTAACATTTCAATAATTTGTCATAAATTATTAGGAAAGTAAAGATCATTTGCCTTTATCAGAGCTTAACTAGAGAAAATGGTGTTTAAATTTTAAACTAGATTTGTAGATTATATATTTATTGAAAATGGTCACTTTTTTGGTGTGTTATAGCTTCTCGACTGTGCCTAAATACATACTGCTTTACCATTGAGGGAGGGGAAAGGAAGGTCCTGTGTGCTCCGATTATCCAAAGGGTATTTTGAGTCTTGTCTCTGATGCCCCATTTATGGTCGAATGTTTGAAGACTGACAGCTCCTCCAATTTTGTATGTGCACTTGAATGATAATGTGTGTGATGGCAAGGCCTCGGAACCACAAGACGCCAGGGCGTCCATGATGCAACACGTGTAGTTCGGTCAACATCCCATGACTTGCTCCACATGCTTAGTTCCAGGACAGTCCTTGGGACACTTTTTAGCATATCCCTAACCACCCACAGTTCAGAGATTGGCTGGGATTCATAGTGATACAACTTAGCTGCCACTTTCAGACTCAACTGTCGGCTTGAATCTCGTGCCCAGGATCTTCACCGGGCTTGCTCAGGTGGTTCTATGATGGTTCTTCGTCGTCTTGGAAATCCGGGTTCTGTTTTTCCTCGACTCCTGGTTAATTTGGGTATCCTGCCATTGTCTCCCAGCCATGGATCTTGTCTCAATTGGCAAACTTCAGCTTCCACGTCAAGTAGCAGAAATGCCAGTTAAAGACATCCCATTTGATAACTTGGTTGGGGTTGGTAAGAGACACCAGCACAGCCACCCTCTCCTTCCATGATTGGTCTTATGTCTGCTCAAGCATCTCTGCGTGGTGTTGGGGAGGTCTGATATTTTTCATCGGAAGCTCAAGTAACTACTGGACCACCTTACCTTTACTTGAGTGGTCTTCCTTAATCATTTTTTAAGGCTTTTGCTGGCTCTTGAGCCACACGATGCAGAACCTGTTGTTCCTGCGCAGGATTTTAAACCACTACTCTCTTCCTTAGGCTTTTCGGGGTTCAGTTCATGCTCTCCCTCCATCATTGGGGTTGTTAACGGTCTTATTGGACTTTGGTTGTGTCTTTTTTTTTTTTTTTTTAATGCCCATGTCGTCAGTCTGGGCCTGCTGCAAGTGCATATTACAGTAAGAAAATTTGCAGTAGTCCAAACGGTGCTGTGGTGCATCTCTCTCCCATGAGCTTTGGCTTTTCTTCATTTCTGGATTCTCGGTATGGTCCACATCTATGGTGTTTTGAACATCCTTGCAAACAGCCCCTCCCATTTCCAGAGTGGACAGGGCCTTTTCCACTGTATATGAGAGATGTTCAGCTATGAACAAGTGAATCTTTTTACCTCGCATTGAACAATTAGCTACTCCACTATGTGGCTTCATTCCCAATTGTGGGGCCATGACAGTGGACGTATTTTGTCTGGATAAAATGGCAATTTTGTCAATCTTGACAAAAAGTGGCAAGTCTTTTACCTCTTCCAGTCTAAATACTTTACGTCCAGGCTGGAAACCTTTGTGGGGTGTGTCATCCTTCCTGCTCCCGTGTGTTCGGTACAACCATTCTCTTGCATTCCCTATCTTACTCCTTTCCGAGACGACACCTCTCCAGTTAATCTTTACAGCATGGCATGCTTTCGTGAAACATTCTTTTTTTTTTCCTCCATTGTATGTCCTTTGTTTCAATGGATACTGTCATGTGTTGACCAGACCACACACTAGAAGTTGAAGGGACGACGACGTTTCGGTCCGTCGTGGACCATTCTCAAGTCGCTTGTGATGAGGAGGTAGAGAACGGGAAATAAATAGGCAAGAGAGAGGTGAGGAGGAAAGTTAGGTGTAGAGAATAGTAGTAATAATGAGAACTGCAGAAGGCCTATTGACCCATACGAGGCAGCTCCCATTATAACCACCGAAGGAAAGGTAATAGGAATAAGCAGAGGATAGCAAGGGAGCGTAGGAGAAGACAATGAACAGAAAAAGGGGAGAAGAGAGAAAGAAAAGGAAAGAGAAAGAAAGATAAATGGAAGGGGTAAGCTTATGTTAAGTCACGTTTGTTAGAAAGATTAGAGCATTTGAGTATGTACTGTGAAAGGGAAGAGTCCACAGCAACAAAGCCAGGACTCAAGTTCATGTTGGGTACATTGTGTATAAGAGCCGATTCTACAAGACGGCGTCTGTGAAGAGTAGAGGCAGGAAAGATTATTTTGGAGGAAGACCAATCAATGGGATGATTAGAATCCCTCACATGGCAGAAGAGAGCATTGTTAGTGTCTGCTGACTTAACACTTCTCTTGTGTTCTTTCTTTCTTTAAGTCTCCTGCTTCTAATGCTGCTGGTGTCTACTCTATTTCCTGTTCATCTTGTCCTCTCCAATACTTTGGCGAAACTGGCCGTACACTGAATGATAGACTTAAAGAACACAAGAGAAGTGTTAAGTCGGCAGACACTAACAATGCTCTCTTCTGCCATGTGAGGGATTCTAATCATCCCATTGATTGGTCTTCCTCCAAAATAATCTTTCCTGCCTCTACTCTTCACAGACGCCGTCTTGTAGAATTGGCTCTTATACACAATGTACCCAACATGAACTTGAGTCCTGGCTTTGTTGCTGTGGACTCTTCCCTTTCACAGTACATACTCAAATGCTCTAATATTTCTAACAAATGTGACTTAACATAAGCTTACCCCTTCCATTTATCTTTCTTTCTCTTCCTTTTCTTTCTTTCTTCTCCCCTTTTTCTGTTCATTGTCTTCTCCTACGCTCCCTTGCTATCCTCTGCTTATTCCTATTACCTTTCCTTCGGTGGTTATATGGGAGCTGCCTCGTATGGGCCAATAGGCCTTCTGCAGTTCTCAATATTACTACTATTCTCTACACCTTACTTTCCTCCTCACCTCTCTCTTGCCTATTTATTTCCTGTTCTCTACCTCCTCATCACAAGCGACTTGAGAATGGTCCAGGACGGACCGAAACGTCGTCGTCCCTTCAACTTCTAGTGTGTGGTCTGGTCAACATACTTCAGCCACGTTATTGTGACTCTTCGCCTGCACCTGGATACTGTCATGTCTTTTCTTTGTTGACTGTTTGGATCACTATCTGATGCCCTTTTAGAGTTGAAGTTTCTTGCTTGCTTTTGGGATGAATGTCTCTTCTTTCCCTTTTCTCAAGTTCTCTGGGACATTCTTTCACCTCCTAAACCTACGTAGTCATTGGATAGGACTTTTACATTTGTATCTTTCCTTTGATTCTTTCTTCGTGATGGCATTTTTGTTGGCTTAGCTCCTGGCAGTAGTATTAGTGAGGCTGGTGCTCTTTCCTAGATAAAAAAAAAAGGTTATGTTCTATTCATCTTGGCCATTTTCTCCATCACCAGCCTTAGCCATAGCTTTAAGCTTAGAACAAGCCTCTTTTCTTTCAGAGGCGGTCCCTTGATCATTGACTCTGGTTTGTCCAGCCAGGGTTACAGCATACGCTTTGTCGTGTCACAAGTTGAGCGGCACTGTCAACACTTGCTAGTTGGAATCCGTCAGTCCTCATTTCCTCGGTCCCTTTTATTAAGGGAACCAAGGTTTTATTATTTTTTCCTCTGACATGTCGGTTGGAGAGTTGTTTGGATCAGCCAGTCGGATATTATCCCATGCTCATGATGTGCAAAAGTATGTATATCAACATTGTTGATTTGTTTGTAAATATGCATACAGTTAACATTCTGCTGGTTACTTATTGGATGTCTCGTATCCTTGTATATGTATTAAGAATTTGATTAACTACCCAAAAGTGAGAAATATTAAGTCAGATTCTTGCAATGAGTAATTTAAGTGTTTCATTTAGATTGACATTTAGGGTTTGTCAGATACAATCGGTACTTTTTTTTTTTTAATTGCCTCAAGTGGTAGTATTTTATGTTGTAACAGAGATGAGTTTTGCATCATTGCCTAGTGTGTTTTATAGCCCAGGTACTCTCAGCTTCCAGATACGAGGTTCAGACATCAATTTATTAAGAGACTGATGTTCATCTCTGGTTTGG
Source organism: Procambarus virginalis (assembly GCA_020271785.1). Taxonomy (NCBI): domain Eukaryota; kingdom Metazoa; phylum Arthropoda; class Malacostraca; order Decapoda; family Cambaridae; genus Procambarus; species Procambarus virginalis. The sequence continues at coordinate 4,470,650 of WNGS01087021.1, forward strand.
TCAGTGTGTCATCGCTGCTCATCACTGGTTGGAGCACAAGGACTGCTCGAGCTATTTTTATCTTGGACGGAATCTCTACACGGCTTTCTTGAAGAATGGCTTACAACTATTTTTTCCTCCAAGAAGAAAGATGCAGTCGACTTGTGTAGATTTCAACGCCGAGGAACAATTAGTTAAGGTAATCTAGTTCGGTACCTGGTCTTCCAGATACACTGGTTTCCATTAACGGAATTTTTACACTAGCAGTTGTAATGGGATAGAGTTGTAAGCATGGCATACATGTTCAATTGCTACCTCAGGTCGTAAGGTTTTATACCGTGGTACTTCAGATCGTGTATGACAACAGCACTATAAAGGATAAATGCAATATTTATAATGTGAAATTTTGTTGGTACTGTAGATATCAAATAAATTATATTTTGATCTGCTTGGCAGTAATATATGTGAAAGGTACATTATAGTACTGTAATTTTGTTTCTTGTGGATAGAACTGGAACAATGTTCATATGTATTGTGCAGATGTTCAAAATATTTATGATTTTTTTAAATGTAATGGAAATTGTTCTGTCCTGTATTTAGGTTGACGCATGCAATTGATCAATTTGACCTGTGCCTCTTGAACTAAGATAGTAATTAAGAAATGAATGATACATGTGAAGGTTCAGGAAGGTGCTTGAGCAACACTTGAGCAACAGAATAACCTGAGGGGCAACAAGCGTTGCCGACTTGTGATGAATACAAAGAAATGGAGTTCGGTGCTTTTCGTGTCTCCAAGGTATATCCTAAGCTACCAAAATATTTTTTATTAATTTTTTTATCACTGAAAAAGAGAAAGTAAAAAGGTTTCAAAACCTTAATTTTTATTTTTTGTTATTTTTTATTTTTTTATAAATACTTATTTATTGATATTATATTTTCTTAAACTTTTGCAGTCTCTCTCTCATCACTAATTTATATGCAACGTTGTAGAGTGAAAACAGTGAATCAAGCTTCACACAAAGCTTCAATAAATCCTCATCTGCTAATCCTATCTATTGCTTGCATGGTTTGGTAATGTGCAGAAAGTCTCAATAATGTTGGTGAAAATTAATACCCAACCCACACACACACATGAAAAGATGAAAAGTGTTAATGTTTCGGTCTGTCCTGAACCTTTATCTTGTCGTATCCAAATTGATAAGGGTTCAGGACAGACCAAAACAAATTCACTTTAATTTTCATGTGCGTGGGTTGGATATTTAATGATCGTTGTCACATATGCTGTGCTGAAGCAAAAAATAAAAAATAAAATCGGGTTGTTTGAATCTTAGTAGTGATATCTCATTTGCTGATTATGACACGCACTATGCTCTCAAAACCCATACTTCCATATAACGGATCCCTCTAAATAACATAAAATCTGCCTACCAGATTTTCTCCAAAATTATGATTTCTCGAGAAAGAATTCAGATTCTGAAGAGGATGCTGTGGACTTCAAACTGTTAATTCGTGACATTTTATAATTTTTAGAGTTATAATTTCATCAAATTATAACTCTTGTTCTTATTTTGCTATATCTTCATTTTTTAATTTGTAAATATTATTCAAAATAATTATATTTAACAATTTGTTTTTACCAAACTTGACCTGTGCTATAAATTGCCCCAGAATGTTGGATTTTGTGATGATTTTTCCGAGACATTCTCACCAACTGTTGGCCATGCATACTGGCCTTGTGTTTTTCTTTGTGCGGGCGTTTGGTCTGACCTCTTGCTACTTGCGCATTTCCACGGGCTTTTCTTATAATTTACCCAACCCCAGGCTGCCCATGAAGAGTAGAAGAACCCCCTAGAACCACTTCCGATACCTATAATGGGAGGTTGAAGCTACGTAAGAATGGCATGAACATCATGATCGGTTCAGAGTGACTGCAGAAATGTGGTAAACATTGTGATGTAATACACACTATGAGTGTATTTTGCTGACCTGAATGTTAAGCCCAGCCTGTGCTAAGAAAAAGCCAATGATAAATTCATGTTTTGGTATTTTTTGGTGCATAATTAGATTTATACGTGCACAATAATTATATATTGTTTCTGTGTCCGAATATGCTGCAACATGTATTATAATCATTTGCTAAAATAACAAATACAGGAAATTGGTGATAAACAGCAAAGAAGGGGTTCGGGGTCCGGGTTCGATCCCAGGCGCCGGCGAGAAACAATGGGCATAGTTTCTTTCACCCTATGCCCCTGTTACCTAGCAGTAAAATAGGTACCTGGGTGTTAGTCAGCTGTCACAGGCTGCTTCCTGGGGGTGGAGGCCTGGTCGAGGACCGGGCCGCGGGACACTAAAGCCCCAAAATAATCTCAAAGATACCTCAAGATCTCAAGAAGGGGGGCAGTTTCTCTCAAATCCTGATTGGGTCTGGAATAGTACAATCCAGTGTTTGGAGATTGCATTCTACTCAGATCTCCACTTTGGCTCATCCTTGGTGGTCTCTCTCTCCTCGTGGCTCATCCACTACAACCTTCCTCCTGCAAATTTCCTCACTCGTACCTTTCTTTTCCTGTTGGCTCTGCCATTATTTTTCCCGTATCTCAGTCTTACCTATGCTCTCCCACTCCAACCTCCACCCCCCACGTTGCCCTACAACTCTTCCATTCCGACCTCTTCTTGTATGTTTCTTGAAATAATTCTCAATTTTGATAACTGAACAGTTGTGGAATTTTTTGGAAATTTTTCCCTCATAAGTGTCTAACCTTTAAGGATGAACTGAAATGTCAAGAGCAGTCTCCATATTGCTGCTTCTGCAGGAAATGCCAATTTCCTGAAGAACCCCAATATTTTTCCCCCTCGAATGAATATATATATATATATATATATACATATATATATAATTTATTTGCTCCTGGCAGTATGGGTTCGAGTCACTTCTGGGGTGTGAGTTCAGTTTTTATATATATATATATATATATATATTATATATATATATATATATATATATATTTTATATATATATAATATGTGTGTGTGTGTGTGTGTGTGTGTACAGTATTACACACTACACACACACACACACACACACCACACACACACACAACACACAACACACACACACACCACACACACACACACACACACTGTATACTGATATATATATTCATGGAAAGTAGTACTACCTCTGGCTGGAAGAAAGGGGACCCTTAGCCTCAGAGGAAATCACACATAACGCATTAGAGGGAATGTTTAGGTCCCCTCCAATACAGTTTCTGTGTGCTTTTCTCCTACCACTCCCTTCTTTTGTCTTTTGTTGTTGCTCTGTTAGATATTTAAAGGTATGGATCTCTTGGAGCTCTTCCGCTTACGGAGAGGAAACGAGGACGCAGCAGGCGTTTCCCTCTGGATCCCCACACTGAGGCACTGAAACAGGACACTGGCAGCCTTGGGTCTCATGTGAAGTCAATGAGCCTGGAACTCAATTCTTTGAGGAATCCAAAGGCACTCCTACCCCAGGGGCCATGCATCTCAGACGCTATGGGAACAAAGGTGTATTGATCTTCTAGTCACCTGTACTTAGTTGATTTTGATGTTTTCCTGTGGTTGGCGCCCCCACCTGTTTGATCAGCACTGAAGTGTTTGTAGGATCAGCCAGGGTGGATATACACATGTAGTCCCACACCATCTGTCTGCCCCTCTTCCAGAGATATATTGTGATGCCATCTGGGCAAAGTGTGGGATCATCTGGGTTTTGACCTCCTAGGATGCAAGGTTCTCTCTGCTGAGCACTGAGCTAAGGCACGGCTCCTCTTGATGATGTCATTGACCTTGTTGTGCTTGCATGCCAGCCCTTGGATTTTCCATAGTGCAACCCATGCAGTCCATATTGGTCTGCTTCCACCCTTTGCAAATATACTTGTATTCAGTGTAAATTGGGGCACCAAGACGGAGGGCCACTGCTACACNTGTGTGTGTGTGTTCCTGGCACAGCTGAAAGGAAGTGTCTGGCAACTCACTCCTTTACCGCTATCTGGTTGGAAACGTCGAAAAAAAAATTGATACTGGCAAATAAAGTCATAAAAGATCGCCAGATAAAGACTGGCGATCATTGTGATCTAATGATCTATTCACACATGACATAGCACATTATTATAGCCATATATCAACCCATCAGTATCAAACCATATATCAATCCTCCTGAAATAATAGTACAGTATACTTGTTCTTTCCACTAAATACCGTAGTTACTATATGTAGTGATGACCACCAGTCCAGAAAAAATAAAGCTAAAATCAAACCTAAATATTCCTAGGCCTAGTATAGCACATCAATTTTGTATAATGTGAAGCCTAAAATAGCATGTCAGTAGGTCAGTAGCAGGCCTAGAACTGCTATGAAAGGTTAGGATTGCTTCATGTTGTAGTTAACAAAGTTTCTGGGGTGTCCAAATTTGTACCAAACACACGTCAACTTTTTTGTGGTACGTCTCTACATATTGGTACCTTCAATCAAATAGTTGCTATAAGTACAGTACTTTCATTTTAGGATGGGCTGCCATATTTACTTCATTTGTGTAAAAACTTTTTCAGTAATAACCAAAATTCACATATTATGATAACTGCATTACCCCAGAAATCAAGGTGAAATGATAACCTCACTGTAAGTGTTAGTGACTTATTATACGGAATGACCACCTAAATGTCGATGTTTCCAGGTGATGCATAGCTAATGAGACGAGTAAAAGTCGAGAACTACAACAACTGCAGGAACACCTTGACAAAGTTCAGGATTGAGCAGATAATTGCCTGCTGGAATTCAATCTAGGCAAGTAATAACTAATACACACATTTTTAATAACAAAAGAACTTAAGTACAGAGGTTTGTGACTAGAGGAGTACAGTACCTGCTTGATACCTGCTTGATGGGGTTCTGGGAGTTCTTCTACTCCCCAAGCCCGGCCCGAGGCCAGGCTTGACTTGTGAGAGTTTGGTCCACCAGACTGTTGCTTGGAGTGGCCCGCAGGGCCACATACCCACCACAGCCCGGCTGATCCGGAACTTCTCTTAGAAAACAGTCCAGTTTTCTGTACCTTCAATCAAATAGTTGCTATAAGTACAGTACTTTTATTTTAGGATGGGCTGCCAGAAAACAGTACCAACAGTACTGTACTAGAATTTACTAGAATTGAGAGGGGCTTAGCTAGGAGGACAGGATACTGAAAGGAATAGATAAGGTGGACATTGACTGTAAGTACTTTCATAGGGAGCAGGTAGGACATTGTTAGGAGCTGGATATGCAATTGGGTCATACTGTTATTCTGTATCAATATACAGTATTCTGTAGAGAGAATATCAATAAAGGAATGGGCTGCAAGATACTTCCTTTGAGCTGTGCCAGGAGCGTGTATACATGCAATGTGGGTGTACATATATGTATGCATGTATACAATACTTAATCACTGTTTTTTAAGGAAATTCTCATATGCCGTTCGGCTGGTCAACAATACAATACTGTACATTTGACAAAGTTGTTAATGCCACTTTCATCCAAGAACTAGATATTGCTTTCCTTGTAGTCAGTGATCACTCGGCATCACTTGGCACCACTCGTATCACCACTGCCACTTGGAGTATACTTGTAGAAGGTTTCAAGAGTTTTCACCAAGGCCTAGCCTGGGGCTAGGTTTATCTTGTGATAATTTGAACTAAAATGCTGTTGCTTGGAGCGGCCCGAGGCCCACATACCCATTGCAGCTTGGATGGTCTGGCACTTTCTGTGGGTACATGTCTAATTGTTTCTTAAACACATCCACTTTTGTTCTGGCAATATTTCTTGTATTTGTTGGGAGACTATTGAAGAGTCATGGACCTTTTGACATTCATACAGTGTTCCCTGATTGTGCTTATGTGATCTCTACTCTATACAGTACTGGGTCTTATTTTTTGTGTATTTCCTACCATATCTTTCCTTCCAATATGTTGTTGTTTTCTTGTACATATTTGGAACCTGGCTTTGCAGTATTATCCATTCCAATAATACGGCCACTATTGCCAATACTGTATGTAAGCACCAAAGTATATGTGTATACGTCTGGTAACATACTGCATGTTTAAAGAAAGAAATGTGTGTGTTTATCACTCTGAATGTTCAGTAATATGTTGATTGTGATGTGTGTGTATATATATATATATATGAATATGTTGTACTGAAAGGGGCAAGAATAGCTTAAGCTACCTCATCCTTTTGTGTGTATTTGTACCTCAAACTTATGTCAGTTTCAGTCACCAATACAACCACCAATATCAACACCACAACACTTCGAAATTTGTAATACAGTAGCCTAATGATTGTACAACTCTGTTTCCTGAGGTTTGACACTCTTTGGGGATACTCCCTTGATCGACTATAATCAAAACATTAGTCCTATCTAGGTGCTGTGTACGTCTAGGAACTTTTATTATTTTTATTTTAAAAATTGGTACTGTACTTTCTATGTTTTTCCACAAATTACTATCAGTGGCATCTTTTTTGCTAAAAAAAAAAAATTTAGTCAACTCATTTATTCATAATTAATTAAGTTTTGAATTAGTTTTACTACCATTATATACTTTAAAAATAATGTAAGTAAATTTTTTCAACACTTGTTGTAGTACAGTATAGTTTTGGACATGTATAATAAATGCAAATTATTTCTTATTAAAGTACTGTACTTTATTGGAAATTGCAGGTGTGAGTGATGTCAGAGAGTGAAGATGGAAGTATCTTGGGAGGCAGCGGACCTTTAGAAATGAATATCGTCAGTTTGCCCAAGATGGATGCAGCTCAGCTTGACCAACTTGGGCTTAACGAAGCAGCTGGGGCCCTCGGCACCAGCCTGACTTCCTTGGGTGCCGCTTCACAACACTATGTTCCTGTGTCTTCGGGCAGTACGCAGACACTCCTGGAGGGTGTCATTGCACAGGGATCCCGTGCACTGAGTAATGTTAGTCCAGCAGTGACCTTCACCACGGCAGGGAATAGTGCGCAAGATTCCTATGGCAGCCTAGAATATGTCACTCAGATGCCTCTGCAAGATGACCAGCAAGGAAAGTTTCAAGATACCCTTGTTGCTGTAAACAATGTTGCATTTGTGGAAATGAGTGATGCAGCCATGAAAGGAGCAACCTCATCAGCACCATTGGAACTATACTTTGACGTAATGAATCCAACCACCACTGCTGCTCCTACGACTTCCAGTGTCCACCATGTTCGGCACGAGCACCAGAATCCAAAAACCCAGCTGCTTGAAAGGGCGTATTCTGACATTTTGTTCCAGCAGCAAGAAGAGCAGCAGCAGCAACAAGCACAAGAACAAGAACAACCCAATCACATCATGTCAGATGTTTCAACAAATCTTGTTCAGCTAGATCATGATGGACTGCCACACGTCTTGCATGAATATAGAAAACCAAATAAGCTGGAGATTCAGAAAAGACAGTTACAACAACACTTACAACAGCAGCAACAGCAACAAAGACAACTTCAACACCAACAGCAGCATCAAGAACAGCAACAGCATCAACAAAGACAGTTGCAACTTCCACATAGGCTACAGCAGCAACCAAAAGCATTTCAATTTCAACAGCCACAGCAGCGACAAGTACAGCAGCAACAGCAAGTACATCAACAACAGCAAAAACATCAGCACCACCAGCAGCAGCAGCAACAACAACAACAAACTCAGTTGCAACACCAGCAAAAACAGTTCTTGCAACAAATAACAAAAACACACGACCAGAATAATCAGGATGGCCAAGAACAGCAACAACAGCAGATTGCTATTCAACACATGCCTCTTGTCTCCCGCAGCGGCCGGCCTATCCGGCGCCGGCCAGAGTATATGGAGTATGTAAGTCAAAACTTGAAAGAGGAAGAAATCCTACCACAGCTACCTGAGCAGCTAGTCAAAGTCGAGACTATGGTTATAAGTGCCGACTATGAGGAGGAGGACCCTATGGAAGAAGCATTGGAGGATGACGATCCAATGGATGAGGAGGTAGACTCAAATGACGAAGACCCCGAGACTAGTGGTAACTATACCACTGATGGGAAGAAATCTCTGCCACACAAGAAAAGAATTCCCAAGAAACTAAAAACTACAAAGAAGCACGTGAAGTGTTACAAGTGTACGCAATGTGGCGATCAATTTACCAATCAGCAGCAGTTTGCGGCACATAAGCAGACACATACGCCACCTGCGCTCAAACCTAAGCCCTTCAAGTGTGAAATCTGTGCAAAGGCATTTGATAGTCAACTTAAATTTTTTGAACATTTAAAAGGTCACTATGAACCATACAAAAAACACAAGTGTGAAGTTTGCGGAGGTGAGTTTGAAAGTGCTGAAGCGTTGCAGGAGCATTCGCTGGTCCATTCAAGGGAGCATTTTACATGTGAACTATGCAACAAAACATTTCGTAAAGAAAGCATGCTTGAAGTTCATTTAAAAGTTGCTCACATGGAGGAAATGGAAACAAATCCCATTGACAAACCTTACTCATGTGTTGCATGTCCCAAAAGTTACCGCACCCAGATGGCACTCGATTCCCATGTCCAATCTGAACATAGTGAAAATCCGCCAGAATTTAACTGTGAAGATTGCTATAGGGTCTTCAAATCCAAAACAAAGTTATTGACCCATAGGAAAACGGAACACAAAGAAGAACCGCAAAATAAAGGAGCACCAAAAAAAAAGATAAAGATTGGGAAGGCTGTAAAAGGAGGCTACGCTTGTACCATGTGCCCGAGGGTGTTCACACACAAGAACTCTCTTGTCTATCACATTCGAGGACATACAGGTAAAAAAAATGGGATTATTTGGAAGTCATTGTTTTCATTAGTAACTCTCCTTATTCCCTTTTAGGGGTAAGTTTTCTGCTAAGAATGTGGAAGGAAAAGCGAATTATTCTAAATGCGTGTATATCAATGCATCAATAGGCTATATACTTGTGCATTATATATGAATAGTGTATATATATTTACTTTCTCAATACCGCACATAAAAATACAGTGGAACTTCAATATTTGTCAGATTCAATATTTGTCTTGTTTTGGCGACAAAAAAAAATACTTCCATATTCGTCAGCATTTACCATATTCATCACCCCACCGCTCGGTACAAGATCATCATGCGGTCAGCTAGCCCACTCAATCAGCCCGTTGCAGTTGTAGAGCATAAGGCTTCATAGAGTGTAGAGCATATATCTCCTACTAATTTCTCATGGAAAATTTTGCTTTGTTTGCAATTCATTGCAGTTATCATTGTAAAATGAAGTGACCATGACCCCCAACAAAGCATAGTGAAGAAAAACAACCAAAGGAAAGCTGGGAGAACTACAGTTGAGTTGATAAAAAGAACTTATTGCCAAGTTTATTACAAATAAATAACCTTAGAATTTAACGTGCCAAGAACTACCCTATGCAGCATAATAAAAAATGAGGAGGGGAATTAAAATGATGATGTGGTGAAAGGTGTAAAAATTCTTGCCACTAGCAGATCACAAATATATAAAGATGTGGAAAATTTGTTATTGGTGTGAGTTACTGAAAAGCAAATGACTGGTGATAGTATTTCAGATTCTATCACACGTGGAAAAGCTAAATTTTCATTTATGTATTAATTTTGGTGGCTGGGAGATGATTAATTGAATTTCAGTTATTTCTTATTGAAAAAATTATTTCCATGTTTGTCGGACCTTCAGAAATGGATTAATGATGAATATATATATGTATCATTGCCCATTTCTTATTAGGAAAATATGCACTTTATATGTCTGGTCAAGTTGTCTTTAGATTGTTAAGGGTGTAAGGGAGCATTTTTATATTGAACACATTGCTAGCTCATTACCCTTGCTCAGTATCACTGCTTTCTTGTGTCCTGACCATTGTGCATCTCTCAGGTGAGAGGCCTCATCAGTGTGAGCAGTGTGGGAAAGCGTTTTATGCTGCAAGTGCGTTAAAGGTCCACCAGAGACTTCATAGTGGGGAAAAGCCTTACAAGTGTCAACTCTGTGAAAAATTCTTTAGACAGTGGGGCGATCTTAGATACCATACGACGTCAGTTCATTCTGATGACAGGTTGGTGTGGTATTTTGTTTTTTTTTGCATGTGTTTTATGTAATTAAAGAGCATGAGCATTTTGCAGTTTAGAGTAGATTTCTCCATGTAAGAAATTGGATGAACATCACAAGTCGAGCTTGGTCTCATGCCGGGCTTGGGAGTAGAAGAACTCCCAGAACCCTCTCCAGGTATGTTTAGCTATTAAATTATGTTTGTTAACCCTTTTACACCAGGTAAACAGCTTTTTGGATTAGAAATTACAATTCACTATTCAGCACTATGTAATGGGTGGAGGGAATAGATAGAAAAATATATAAAATGAATAGGAGCAGTAGTGGAAAAATTAGAGAGGACAAAGAAAAGGAGGAAGGGTGAGAGGGAGGGGGTAGAAACAGGTAGAAGAAAGACAGGATGAGATACTCAGTGAAAAGGAAAAGTTGAGAAAGAATTGGGAATGAAATGAGAAGATTAGTAGGAGAGAAAGAGAAGAGGGTAGAAGAGCTGCCATCGTCCATTTAATATACTTTAGATAAGAATGAATTCATCTTTGACCACAGTTATCACATTGATGATTGCATGCAAAAACATACATCTGTTAACCATAGAAATATAATACCAAGCTCTTAGGATATTAGATTCACTGCATTGAAAACTTGGATATTGATAATTATTTTCTGATTTTTAGACATTTTTAATTACTACTTTCATACTCATCTCACCATTGATTAAATTCTCAGTAAGAGTAGAGTTACTAAACAGGATGTCAAGAAGTCAATATGGCTGATTGCCCTTGGAGTTTCACAAAACACACAATAATGGAACACAGAGTATATCACCTAACACTTATCAGGTTCAATATAGGTTCAGATAGGATGAACTTCGTAGGGACACTAACTTGTACAGTCTGAAGACTCGGCTCACACTGTCTTGCCTGGAGTCTCGGCTCTTCTGGTCCACACAATCTTCTCTCCAGTTCGAGGACTCCTCAATGATTTCTTCTCGTCGTGACTGTCAAGATTCTGCCCACCAAGGTACCCAGACACCCGTCCGGTCTGAGACTGCGGCACACACGCTGATAATTCTCCGCAATCTCTTTGGTCTCAATGCTCTCAAGATTCTGCTCTGGCTGTTACTGTCGTTTCTCTCGTTACTGTCCACACCCTCTGTACTGTCATTGCTCTTGTTACTCTGTCAAGTACATTCCTTGAGTTCAGACTTCAGGAGAATTGCAGGGTGAAAGGATCCCTATAGGTGGGGATATGTCTCAGTGTGGCACTGTGACGAACCCCCGACTGGCCTGTGACACTTGAATAACCCCGCTCATATGTCATCTTGCAAAGTTGACCTACTTTTGATTGAAAAAACTGCCATTCTACAAGTACAGTATTTTATAAATATGTACAAGTATTTTCCCATTAATTTAAAATTAATTACTGTATTTTTCAATATATTGTTGAAATGTTATCATTTTTATGATGATGAACGCTGTGTTAGCTGCATTGACCCGAGTCTGAATGTGACATAACCCTCATCACCCTTTCACAGGCAGTATCAGTGCGAGTATTGTGGGAAGGACTTCAAACGCAAGTACTGTTTGGTGGTGCACCCGAAGAATCCACACGGGGGAGAAGAACTACAAGTGTGAGCATTGCAACAAGGCGTTCAGGGCGGCATCGTATCTTCAGAATCACAAGAGAATCCACACAGGTAGGCAGTTACTTGGAACACTAGACTTTCTTTAAATACACACAATCTTAACTTGAGAAAATATAATAGTGTCTTAAGCTCGCTTATCAGGACTGTATGGAAAGTTTTGCAAACTGAAGGCAAGCAAGCTTGAATTTTGTGTAAGGTAATTGCAAGCTTTATTTTGCAATGAACTTGTCCAAATTGGGAATATTAGGTTTTACAGGTATGTAGATTACTTGATTATATATTTGAAAGTAATACGCAATTATTACTTGCATATTTTAAATGTTAAAACTTGCATTTATGTTAATGGGTTATAGTAGAATATGTAGATAAGTTGAGCATGAACATCAAATAATGAAAACATGTAAGAAATTTATTAATAATTAATGTTTATTAGGCGAACGTCCACACGCATGCCCTGATTGCGGAAAGCCCTTCCGTGTTCGATCAGACATGAAGCGGCAATCGTCAAACCCACATGCGGGAAGCCGGAATTACTGGGAGTGGGGTTGCGACACCTGCATCAAGTCACGTCAACCAAGGAGGCACTCAGACACCAGTTCCACCTATACCTGGACAGGTGAGTGCATGTTTGTCAGCCCTCAGGCAGTATTTGTGGACCATTGTAGCTCTTATTATTTATCTTGGCTTTGCCCTCAATCTCCTCAGCTTTATTTTTTCCTTTTTCACTTCATTTCATAGCACAGGAGAAAGCTGCAGAGTGCACCCCCNTCAAACTTATCATCATGTTTTCTTAAATATTATTAACACAAATGAGTTGATAGCAAGTAATAATAATTATAATGAGCCTAATAATAAATGGATATTAAAAAATTATGAATTTCTTTCTTCGTCATTTACGTAGATACTTTTTTATATCTTCAAGCCTATAACAGCCTACAATCACTGTGTAGAAAATTTCTCTGTCTACAATGTATCAGAATGTTGGATATTCACTAGAGTGAGTCCTGCCTGAACCAGGATGTTGGATATCCACTGGAGAATCCTGCCTGAATCAGGATGTTCAATATCCACTGAAGAAAGTCCTAACAGAATCAGGATGTTGGATATCCACTGGAGAGAGTCCTGGTTGAATCAGGATGTTCAATATCCACTGGAGAGAGCCCTGCCTGAATCAGGATGTTGGACGTCCACTAGAGAGAGTCCTGCCTGAAACAGGATATCGGATATCTACTAGATAGAGTCCTGCCAGAATCAGGGTGTTGGATAATCACTGGTGAGAGTCCTGGTTGAATCAGGATGTTGGATATCCCCTGGAGAGAGTCCTGCATCAATCAGGATGTTGAATCTCCACTGGAGAGAGTCCTGCCAGAATCAGGAAGTTTAACGTCCACTGGAGAGTCCTGCCTGAATCAGGATGTTGGATGTCCAGTGGAGAGAGTCCTGCCTGAATCATGATGCTAGATGTACACTATGAGGAATTTGCCCTCATTATTTTAATCATATTGGATATCTCAGGATGATAGACATCCTACATTATAATCAGGATGTAGAATACCCACGAAGGAATCCGGCGGCTGTAACGAGTATATAGGAGTCCCACTGAGGAACAACATACCAGAATTATATCAAAGGAAAGCAGATATCTATAGATGCGATGCCTTCTACAATATTCAGAGTGCAGGATATCAACAGCTCTCAGATATGCTTTCATTGTCGTCAGTATCAGAGATATCCAAAAGAATGTTCATAAACAAGGAATAATTGAGTGAATAACTCATGTTTATATAAATATATATATATAGCGGTTCAGTATGATGCATCACACAGCTTGCCGGTCATTTCTCGGCAAAAACCTTTTGTTTTCTTTTGATTTTTAATTACCTTATTTCCTATAGAAACAGCAAATAGTCAATGATTAAATCAAACAATAAAAAAACTGACCAAAAGATAGAAACAAGCATGGTGCCTCGGGACATGACGGCTACACAGCTCAGCGGTCAGTTAAATCAGTAAATAATTGTCAAAAGATGGCGCAAAGCGGAGCTGCCACGGAATAATCGCCACCTCGGCGAAATCGTCATTTTTCTCAAAACTCAAAATCAAAACCAGCCATAGAATCGTTTTCAAAATGCTACCATTAGAATTACCACATCACTGGACGTTTCTTTCTATAAAGTCTTTCTTTGCTAATTTTAAATATTAAGGCTTTAACACATATATTTACCGAGATACAGCCAATTCAAATATCAAACTTATCATCATGTTTTCTTAACATATTATTAACAAAAATGAGTTGATAAGCAAGTAATAATAATTATAATGAGCCTAATAATAAATGGATATTAAAAAATTATGAATTTCTTTCTTCGTCATTTACGTAGATACTTTTTTATATCTTCAAGCCTATAACAGCCTACAATCACTGTGTAGAAAATTTCTCTGTCTACAATGTTATCAGAATGTTGGATATTCACTAGAGTGAGTCCTGCCTGAACCAGGATGTTGGATATCCACTGGAGAATCCTGCCTGAATCAGGATGTTCAATATCCACTGAAGAAAGTCCTAACAGAATCAGGATGTTGGATATCCACTGGAGAGAGTCCTGGTTGAATCAGGATATTCAATATCCACTGGAGAGAGCCCTGCCTGAATCAGGATGTTGGACGTCCACTAGAGAGAGTCCTGCCTGAAACAGGATATCGGATATCTACTAGATAGAGTCCTGCCAGTATCAGGGTGTTGGATAATCACTGGTGAGAGTCCTGGTTGAATCAGGATGTTGGATATCCCCTGGAGAGAGTCCTGCATCAATCAGGATGTTGAATCTCCACTGGAGAGAGTTCTGCCAGAATCAGGATGTTTAATGTCCACTGGAGAGTCCTGCCAGAATCAGGATGTTGGATGTCCAGTGGAGAGAGTCCTGCCTGAATCATGATGCTAGATGTCCACTATGAGGAATTTGCCCTCATTATTTTAATCATATTAGATATCTCAGGATGATAGACATCCTACATTATAATCAGGATGTAGAATACCCACGAAGGAATCCGGCGGCTGTAACGAGTATATTGGAGTCCCACTGAGGAACAACATACCAGAATTTTATCAAAGGAAAGCAGATATCTATAGATGCGATGCCTTCTACATTATTCAGATTGCAGGATATCAACAGCTCTCAGATATGCTTTCATTGTCGTCAGGATCAGAGATATCCAAAAGTTAGTTAGTTTTAGTTCATTTATTATGCACCCCATACCCATCTTGTGGGCGGTAGTGGAAAGGGTTACAGAGGCACATAATGGGCTCAGGGACTGAACCCCACAATTCATTTAGCTAAGCAAGTTACAATCTTGATGAGCTAGTTACAAAATTCAATATAAGTCGTCACATCAACAATGGGTTCGAGATCGACCTCAAATACAGGTTCTAAATTAAGCAACTGACATATGTCAGTTGCTTAATTTTTAAAAAATAATTATATGTCCATTAATAAAAAACATGACCTTGAGAAGAAGTATAGGCTAGGAACCGTCTCTAAAGAATTCTCAAAGAATTACTCTTTACTGCTATCTAAGATAATTAGACGAGCCAAAACTAAATACTACGAAGATAAATTTACCCAAATAAAGAGCAACATTAAAAAAACTTGGAGCACAATTTCACAAATCTTGGGATCAAAGAAGATTTTAAACAACAAACCAACACTCCTGTCAAATAACGATGGCCAGCTTTCAGCATCTGATTCTGCTATTGAGTTCAATAGGTTCTTCTCTTCCATTGGGTCATCCCTTGCAAATGATATTCCTTCTTCCAGTACTGAGGTTAAGGACTACCTTTCAGGTAACTATCCACAGTCTCTGTACCTAAAGCCTACTAATTCCACTGATGTCAATGAGATAATCCTTTCCCTTAAAACCAAGTCTAGTGCCCTTGAGGAGATTCCGACATTAATTTACAAAAAAGCCTCCAGATCCTTAGCCCCTGCAATTACATTGCTCTTCAACAAGTCACTTGAACTCCAAACCTTCCCAGATATTCTAAAAAAAAGCGAGAGTAACCCCTGTCCACAAATGTGGTGATCTCACTGATGTTAACAACTACAGACCGATTTCAATCCTGCCTAACTTATCAAAAATTTTTGAAAAACTAATCTACAAGCAGCTTTACTCTTATCTAGCCAAGCACAATATACTTAGCTCTTGCCAATATGGCTTCAGACCTAAAAAAAGCACTAACGATGCACTTATTAGTATGATTAACTTAATTCATGCAGCTCTTGATAAAAATGAGTTCCCTGTTGGGTTATTTGTGGACCTGCGTAAGGCTTTTGACACTGTGAACCACCAAAACCTTCTTCTTAAATTACATCATTATGGAGTCAGAGGACTCTCCCTGCAATACCTCAAATCTTACCTTACTGACAGACTCCAGTATGTTTCTGTGAACAATTCAATTTCTCCTACCCTACCCATCAACATTGGTGTTCCTCAGGGCAGTATACTTGGCCCTCTCCTCTTTCTCATCTACATTAATGACCTTCCAAATGCCTCCCAACACCTTAGACCAATTCTATTTGCTGATGACACAACCTTCATTTACTCCAGTCCTGACCTCCTTGCTCTAAATGCCACAGTAAATACCGAGCTTAATAAAGTCCATCTTTGGCTAACTGCCAACAAACTCACCCTTAACATTGACAAAACTTTCTATATTCTGTTTGGCAATAAATCCTCTAACCAAATAAATCTCGAGATTAACAATACCCAAATTTGTAACAAATTAGATGGCAAATTCCTTGGCGTTCTCATTGATCACAAGCTTAATTTCCAGGGACACATTCTAAATATATCAAAAAAAGTTTCAAAAACTGTTGGCATTCTTTCTAAGATCAGATATTATGTACCCCGCCCTGCCCTGGTGACTCTCTATTACTCCCTCATCTATCCATATCTCAACTATGGTATTTGTGCTTGGGGTTCTACTACCCAAAATCATTTACGTCCTCTAATTACTCAACACAAAGCTGCTATTAGGACAATATCCAACTCTGGCCCCAGACATCACTCGGTACCCCTACTCAAATCTCTCAATATGTTAGATATTAAGTCACTGCACATTCTCTCATGTGTATTATACATATATAAAACGTTGAACTGTAATGCCAATCCTGACCTCAAAAGCTTCATTGAAAGCTGTAACAGAACCCATGAGCACCACACCAGAAATAAATACAGTTTTGATATTCCAAGAGTACGACTTAACCAAACTAGAAATGCTCTACAAATCAAGGGACCCAGAATGTGGAATGACCTTCCCAACCATGTTAAAGACTGTACCTCTCTCAACCAGTTTAAGATTAAAACTAAACACTACCTGATAAACTCCCTGTAACCTACCTTACCCCTCTATTGTCAACCCATGTCTTATTTTTTTTTTTTTTTTTTATTCAACGCTGTTTGTCTACATATTGTATTTGTGCTGCTTTTCAGTCATGTTCCCCCCTTTTTTTTGTACCTTTAATTGTATCTATTCTCAAAACATTTTATTCTTTTTGTCCAATTAGTATTAAGTTTTAGATATTAAGGAGAGAAAGAGTCTTTAAAGATCGTCTAAATCCATTAGATGTAAGTGATAAAAAATTGTTAAGGTATTATCGTTTTCCACGTCATATGATCTTAAGACTTTGTGAAGACCTTAAAGATGATATTGAAAGAATAACTAGAAGAGGTCAAGCCATTCCTGCCCATACATCATTGTTAGTAGCTCTGAGATTTTATGCAAGTGGAAGTTTCCAAACTGTTATTGGAGATTCAACTGGTCTCGGTCAATCGAGTATATCAAGAATAATAACTGGAGTGACGGAAGCTCTCTACAGAAAAGGACTAGCAGAAATAAAAATGCCAACAGAGATGAATGAAATTATACAAACTAAGTTAAAATTTAATAATATAAGTAGGTTTCCCAATGTAATTGGAGCAATCGATTGTACCCATGTCCCCATTAAAGCTCCAAAAGTTGAAGAAAGCATATATGTAAATAGAAAACAATATCACTCTTTGAACATTCAAGTTGTGTTAAATCGTGATAATGTAATCATGGATTTCTGTGCAAGATACCCTGGAAGCACTCATGATGCTTTCATATGGGCTAACAGCAGACTCCATGACAGAT
The DNA here is from genome assembly GCA_020271785.1 of Procambarus virginalis. Lineage (NCBI taxonomy): Eukaryota > Metazoa > Arthropoda > Malacostraca > Decapoda > Cambaridae > Procambarus > Procambarus virginalis. The sequence continues at coordinate 4,488,552 of WNGS01087021.1, forward strand.
TTGAAGCAGGAGAATTTGGCAATTCCTATTTGCTAGGTAAGATATGCATTTTAAATATAACCTTCATTCATAGTACAGTAGGTTGCCTATTTGTTATTTATCGAGTCACAACAAATACACTATACAGTCTATAAATAAAAGTTGTTTAATATTGAATGGTTACAGCTTATTGTATTATGAATAGTATAAAGAAATTTATTCATGTTGATTTTATATTAAAGAAGTGACAATGTGTTTTAGCCCTGATATGGAGAATGAAAGTGGGAATTTTGAATGGAAAGTGGCAGAAATGTGTTTAAACTGGTGTTTATATACATCATGTGTCATGGGTGTACCAGAGATTACAAGTGGATGATTATGTTAAATATGGAAGGATGTGGATTACATTTTGGTTGTTTTGACATGTCAGTTATATGCCTCTGAACATTAAATGAGAATGATGTATGTAATGCAAGAGGTAATCATATGACAGAGGAAGGTAACCAACCACTTCAGATGGTAGAATCAAATAGTGTGTGAAAGAAAGTGGGGGTTTAGGATTAGTGAGTGATTTTTAAAGATGTATGCACATTTTATAAATTAAATATCTATGCAGGTGACAGTGGCTATCCCTTGCAACACTACTTACTTACACCCTTCACAAACCCTGAAAACCCTCCAGAAGAGCTGTATAACAGGAGCCATGCAAGAACAAGAGTGGTAATAGAGAAAACTTTTGGCGTGTTAAAATCTCGGTTTAGGTGTCTCCACAGGTCTGGTGGTAGTCTTCAATATGAACCAGATAAATGTGCAAAGATTTCAGTTGCATGTATGTTGTTGCACAATTATTGCATTGAGCAAAGAATACCTCTTGAAGAGCTCATTGCTGATGACTTTATAATGAATGAAAATGTCGAAGGTGGAGCACATGAAAATGGGCACACACACAAAGAAGGGAAGTAGTAAGGAATTTTTTCTCATAAATTTTTATTTCAAATCATACTTACATAACAAAGTAAAACATGTAATTGAAAACACTACAAAATGGAACTTTTGTATAAAAATACAAGTACAGTAACTCAAGAATTTATCAATAAGGGAAATCAAAAACAATTATAATTTGATTCATAGATTTATTTGTAAGTTATCCTATCAATTTTTACCTTTTAAATTCAATAGCACATACTGTATATGTAAGTGAATCAGAAATATAAAAACAAACTTACAAACATGTACCTGCTGATTTGGAAATATTATTTATGCTGCTATACTTTATATGGAAAGTCAGATACCTGAGGAGAAATATATGCATCTGACAAAAGACCAAAAATTTGTGTGAAAAATATATCAATAAATATTTATTCATGGACACTAAGAAATGTGGTACATAATATGGCTTGGTAAATTTTTGGTTTGTAAAATAAATACTAGTGTTTGTTAGCCAATGCTGTGTACACACAGCATTGGCCTTAAAATTTAATTATTTTAATTATAAAATAAAGTTGCTTTCAATACAGTACAGTGTATAATATACCTTACATGTAAAGGAAAAATTAAATATAATTTTGTTTAAATGATATACACAAAATGATATAGGCCATCAATATGTTGCCCTTACACCAATTTGAGGTGAAACATATATTAGGGATGTGATAAAATAATTATATCTTTGCCATTAATCTTTTTGCCAATAAAAATGTTTCTTATTATGGTGTTTTTTTCATATTGTCACTACTTTGTACTCTCAACAATTAAACCTAGCAATTGATAAACATTCTTTAATACAAAAAACATGTAAATATTTTCACCAAACATCAGTTGACTATATGAGGTAGATTGGTTATTAAATTACACTATATACTATGCAAGTCATAGCCAAATTAATGATATGAATAATTGTTACATTTTAATGTTTCAATATTGTTCTTATTTACAATTGTTATTACAAAATATTATAATTTCTTATCCTATTTTTAGAGATTATAATTAGAAAGATTTAAATAAATTTCATAGTGCCTGATTATTTTTCATACATTCTACCAACTCCCATATACCTTTGGATATATCCTTTTGGGATTTGTTTAAGTCCTGTACTTCTTTAACCACTTGATATTCTACGATTACATGTAAAATATCAAAATAATTATATATGATATTGGAAAAGTCCCCGATATCCTAACAATGCTTTCTTATGGATAATGATGCAGAAAAATAACCTTTGTGCCTTAATTATTACTTAGTCATACAAAATCTAGTAAACTAATAAAAAAATTTAAATGTAAAGTGTTCAAAGGTGCCTGACAGCTGAGTGGACCTTCTACCATAAATATACTTAACTCACCAGTTTTTCTCATTTCCAGGGCATTTTCTGCCAATTTTTTCTTGACTGAAGATTTAAGATCCTGAAATTTCTTGCGAACATCTGCTTGTTGTCTTGAGCAGAGACCAACACCACTTACAGCAACAGCTACTTGGCTCCAGGCACAGTGTTTATCTTGGGTAGTGACTTGTCTTGATAGCTTCCCAAAAATTATGCTCTCTCTCTTCTTAACCTCATCAACGAGAACTGTCAGCTCCTCTTCACTGAAGTTTGCTTTCCTTTTTATCCCAGACATTTTCTTTGTTTTATTTATTTATGAATACTAAGAGGATGTAGTATGTTTTTTTGGGTTCTTGATGGTAGGTGTAGTTTGCGTGAAGTGTCTATTCTCTAGATGACTGCACGAGTACAAATGTTGGGAGACGCGTTAATGTTGAGAATGACTAGGTTTCAAAAGTGTTTGATGTCTTGTACTGTAGATAAAGTGAATAAACAGAGGCGTGTTAGAGGGAGACGCCGCACTGTAGGACGGGGTGGTTTTGTGCTGGCGTCAGCTAATCCTTGGTGCTGCGGCCAGACACTTGTTTTCCCGTGTTTGCCTGTTGGTTGCGCCAACTATGAATGTGGCACAGGTCAAATGTGACCACTTTGTTGGTCACTGGAGATATTTAGCCAGTGCTTTGATTATTGGATAATTTTCATGTAACGAGATGTCACCTAGTAATATACACGATGGTAAAGGTTATTTTAAGTGCGCTATTTTTTTTTTTAATTTACTCTGGCACTACCATATCGAAAACAGTGAAGGAGATAGTGTTTGATTGTTTCAGGCACATGACTGGATGCGGCAGTGAGGAGAGAGGCGGAAAGAAATTTTGAAAAAGGGATTGCAGACAAATGTAAAACAGAACCAGGTCTATTCTATAAATTCATAAACAACAAATTGCAGGTAAAGGATAATATTCAGAGGTTGAAAATGGGAAATAGATTCACGGAAAATGAAAAGGAAATGTGTGAAACATTAAACGAAAAGTTCCAAAGTGTGTTTGTACAAAATGAAATCTTCAGGGAACCAGATACAATAAGAATTCCAGAGAACAACATAGAGCACATAGAGGTGTCTAGAGACAAAGTGGAAAAAATGCTCGAAGAGCTAAATAAGAACAAAGCAGTTGGTCCAGATGGAGTTTCACCATGGGTTCTGAGAGAATGTGCACCTGAGCTCAGCATCCCTCTTCAACTGATCTTTCAGGCATCCCTGTTTACAGGAGTTGTAGCTGATGTGTGGAAAAAGGCTAACATAGTTCCAATTTACAAGAGTGGAAGCAGGGAAGACTCCCTTAATTATAGACCGGTATCATTGACAAGTGTAATAGTCAAAATATTGGAAAAAATAATTAAAACTAAATGGGTAGCACACCTGGAGAGAAATGATATAATATCAGACAGACAGTATGGTTTTCGATCTGGTAGATCCTGTGTATCGAATTTACTCAGTTTTTATGATCGAGCAACAGAGATATTACAGGAAAGAGATGGTTGGGCTGACTGCATCTATCTGGACCTAAAAAAGGCTTTCGACAGAGTTCCACATAAGAGGTTGTTCTGGAAACTGGAAAATATTGGAGGAGTGACAGGTACGCTTCTAACATGGATGAAAAATTTTCTGACTGATAGAAAAATGAGGGCTGTGATCAGAGGAAATGTATCGGACTGGAGAAATGTCACAAGTGGAGTACCACAGGGTTCAGTTCTTGCACCAGTGATGTTTATTGTCTACATAAATGATCTACCAGTTGGTATACAGAATTATATGAACATGTTTGCTGATGATGCTAAGATAATAGGAAGGATAAGAAATTTAGATGATTGTCATGCCCTTCAAGAAGACCTGGATAAAATAAGTATATGGAGCACCACTTGGCAAATGGAATTTAATGTTAATAAATGTCATGTTATGGAATGTGGAATAGGAGAACATAGACCCCACACAACCTATATATTATGTGAGAAATCTTTAAAGAACTCTGATAAAGAAAGAGATCTAGGGGTGGTTCTAGATAGAAAACTATCACCTGAAGACCACATAAAGAATATTGTGCAAGGAGCCTATGCTATGCTTTCTAACTTCAGAATTGCTTTTAAATACATGGATGGCGATATACTAAAGAAATTGTTCATGACTTTTGTTAGGCCAAAGCTAGAATATGCAGCTGTTGTTTGGTGCCCATATCTTAAGAAGCACATCAACAAACTGGAAAAGGTGCAAAGACATGCTACTAAGTGGCTCCCAGAACTGAAGGGTAAGAGCTACGAGGAAAGGTAAGAAGCATTAAATATGCCAAAACTAGAAGACAGAAGAAAAAGAGGTGATATGATCACTACATACAAAATAGTAACAGGAATTGATAAAATTGACAGGAAAGATTTCCTGAGACCTGGAACTTTAAGAACAAGAGGTCATAGATATAAACTGGCTAAACACAGATGCCGAAGAAATATAAGAAAATTCACTTTCGCAAACAGAGTGGTAGACGGTTGGAACAAGTTAGGGGAGAAGGTGGTGGAGGCCAAGACCGTCAGTAGTTTCAAAGTGTTATATGACAAAGAGTGCTGGGAAGACGGGACACCACGAGCGTAGCTCTCATCCTGTAACTACACTTAGGTAATTACACTTAGGTAATTACAGATCATTTCTTCTTCTTGATAGTAGGTGGAGTTTTCAACAGATGATTTTCCTGACAACAATACCACGAGGAACCACAATGTTTACATAACACAGCTGATATTACATTAGCGTGATTGGTCAGGTTAGAAATGTAACAGTCACTCTGATTGGCCAAACGAAACACAGTAGTGACCTCTGTCGGCACGGAAGTGAACAAGACCCAAAACCCAAATATCTTCCTAAGTGCACCTTAAAGCAGGAGCATAAAACCTTCACACAAACTGCATCTAATAATAATAATAATAATAATAATATGTTTATTCAGGAAAGGTACATACATAGAGAGATTTTACATAAGTGGATCAATTTATAGATAGAGCTAGTACATACAATGCCTAAAGCCACTATTACGCAATGCGTTTCGGGCAAGAAAACATTAATATCTAAAACTTAATACTAATTGGACAAAAAGAATAAAATGTTTTGAGAATAGATACAATTAAAGGTACAAAAAAAAGGGGGGAACATGACTGAAAAGCAGCACAAATACAATATGTAGACAAACAGCGTTGAAAAAAAAAAAAAAAAAAAAAAAAAAAAAAAAAAAAAAAAAAAAAGACATGGGTTGACAATAGAGGGGTAAGGTAGGTTACAGGGAGTTTATCAGGTAGTGTTTAGTTTTAATCTTAAACTGGTTGAGAGAGGTACAGTCTTTAACATGGTTGGGAAGGTCATTCCACATTCTGGGTCCCTTGATTTGTAGAGCATTTCTAGTTTGGTTAAGTCGTACTCTTGGAATATCAAAACTGTATTTATTTCTGGTGTGGTGCTCATGGGTTCTGTTACAACCTTCAATGAAGCTTTTGAGGTCAGGATTGGCATTACAGTTCAGCGTTTTATATATGTATAATACACATGAGAGAATGTGCAGTGACTTAATATCTAACATATTGAGAGATTTGAGTAGGGGTACCGAGTGATGTCTGGGGCCAGAGTTGGATATTGTCCTAATAGCAGCTTTGTGTTGAGTAATTAGAGGACGTAAATGATTTTGGGTAGTAGAACCCCAAGCACAAATACCATAGTTGAGATATGGATAGATGAGGGAGTAATAGAGAGTCACCAGGGCAGGGCGGGGTACATAATATCTGATCTTAGAAAGAATGCCAACAGTTTTTGAAACTTTTTTTGATATATTTAGAATGTGTCCCTGGAAATTAAGCTTGTGATCAATGAGAACGCCAAGGAATTTGCCATCTAATTTGTTACAAATTTGGGTATTGTTAATCTCGAGATTTATTTGGTTAGAGGATTTATTGCCAAACAGAATATAGAAAGTTTTGTCAATGTTAAGGGTGAGTTTGTTGGCAGTTAGCCAAAGATGGACTTTATTAAGCTCGGTATTTACTGTGGCATTTAGAGCAAGGGGGTCAGGACTGGAGTAAATGAAGGTTGTGTCATCAGCAAATAGAATTGGTCTAAGGTGTTGGGAGGCATTTGGAAGGTCATTAATGTAGATGAGAAAGAGGAGAGGGCCAAGTATACTGCCCTGAGGAACACCAATGTTGATGGGTAGGGTAGGAGAAATTGAATTGTTCACAGAAACATACTGGAGTCTGTCAGTAAGGTAAGATTTGAGGTATTGCAGGGAGAGTCCTCTGACTCCATAATGATGTAATTTAAGAAGAAGGTTTTGGTGGTTCACAGTGTCAAAAGCCTTACGCAGGTCCACAAATAACCCAACAGGGAACTCATTTTTATCAAGAGCTGCATGAATTAAGTTAATCATACTAATAAGTGCATCGTTAGTGCTTTTTTTAGGTCTGAAGCCATATTGGCAAGAGCTAAGTATATTGTGCTTGGCTAGATAAGAGTAAAGCTGCTTGTAGATTAGTTTTTCAAAAATTTTTGATAAGTTAGGCAGGATTGAAATCGGTCTGTAGTTGTTAACATCAGTGAGATCACCACATTTGTGGACAGGGGTTACTCTCGCTTTTTTTAGAATATCTGGGAAGGTTTGGAGTTCAAGTGACTTGTTGAAGAGCAATGTAATTGCAGGGGCTAAGGATCTGGAGGCTTTTTTGTAAATTAATGTCGGAATCTATCATAAAGAAGAAGCACCACCATTGACCGCCAAGTGCCCACATCAAGTGAAACTTAAACAACACTCAAGTCGTGCCTAACCGTCAACGTTAACGGTTAACCATCATCAGGAGAAGAAAATTCACACAAACTGCAGCTATCATAAAGATGAAGACTCACCCGTGTCCTCAGTGTGGGAAGATATTCAGTCGCCTTGGAAATATGAAGCGTCACATGTTAGTGCATTCAGCTCATAAACCTCATGAGTGTCCAGAGTGTGGGATGAGATTCAGTGTTCCTAGATATATGAAGAGACACAGGATGGTGCATACGGATAAAAAACCTTTTGAATGTGCTGAGTGTGGCAAAAAATATCTACAACGTCAAAATCTAATTGGTCACTTGTTAGCTCATTCAGGTCATAAACCTCATGAGTGTCCAGAGTTTGGGAAGAGATTCAGTCGCCTTGGAAATATGAAGACTCACATGTTATTGCATTCAGCTCATAAACCTCATGAGTGTCCAGAGTGTGGGAAGAGATTCAGTGTTCCTAGATATATGAAGAGACACAGGATGGTGCATACGGATAAAAAAATAAACTTTTGAATGTGGTGAGTGTGGCAAAAAATATATACAACGTAAAACTCTAATAGGTCACTTGTTAGGTCATTCAGGTCATAAACCTCATGAGTGTCCAGAGTGTGGGAAGAGATTCAGTCAACTTGGATATATGAAGAAACACAGGATAGTGCATACGGATAAAAAACCTTTTGAATGTGCTGAGTGTGGCAAAAAATTTAATAGACGTGATAATATAATACATCACATGTTAGTGCACTCGGGTCACAAACTTCATGAGAGGTCCGTCTAATTGTTCCGAACCATAATGGAAACTGACCCAACTATGGGATGGGTTAATCCATATATCGCGTTTTCAAAATGGTCACCCATGTTGGAATAGACGAACTCCAAAAGAATATTGTTGAAAACATCTTGATAACTTATTAAACCAAAATTATTTATTAGTCACAAGAAAGACAGAAGTGCGATGTATATGTAAAACGTCTACCAGACAAATATTTTAAGTAAAACCAAAGATATTTGTAGTTGTATAAAAGTGGCATTTTCATCATTCGCCGAACTCGAAACCCGCAGCATTCATATCAGAACAATGCCTATTTCACGCAGATTCCTTAATAAACGTAAGAATTTTATATGTCGCAAGAAAGATGAAAATATAAGCTTCATTTTAAATGCCTTAATATGGGCATATTTTATTTATTTATTTATTTATTCATATACAAGAAGGTACATTGGGAATGTGAGAATATATAATATGGTAATTACAATCTTGTAAAGCCACTAGTACGCGCAGCGTTTCGGGCAGGTCCTTAATCTAAGAACATTTTAAGTAGGTAAATACTTGCAAAATTTATATAAAAAAAATGATAACCTTTACATGGCAAGAAAAAAAAGATGAAAGAAAATTGTAGGTACAGTATATTAAAGCACTTAGGTAGCTAAGATTGATTGCAATGACAGCTTGAATGGTAGTTGACAAAAATTGGTAGGCACAACGTATTTAAATTCAAAGCGAAGATACGTGTACTTTTATAATAGCCGAGCTCCGACCCCGGACAGATCGGTCCGTAGAATTACCCAAATCTACCCAAATCCTCCTAGCATTACGTAAGTAATGAAGAAATATGGTATATTTACTTACTGTAATGTTGGTGCTGCACGTAGAACTTGATCAAACCTATTTTTACGCTGAAATAATGTAATTTCATATCGAAATTAGAAGTAAATATGTAGCAGGTGACGCCATTGTGATCCAGTCGTCGCACTTCTTTGCTCAAATTGTCGCAAATATAATTAATGATATTAACAAGTAGAATGGGTATTTGTAATATCTTTCATAAATAGACACAAAACATTTAATATTTATTTAAAATAATGTGTCTGGAAGTTAAATCAATTCCACAGGACAATAATTTTGTTATATAGATACTAACGGTATTTGTTTGTATGTGTTCACTACTTAAACTATTCATGTACTTTTCGTTCATTGAACACTGAAGCTTACTATATAGTGGCTTCACTTCTTCACTTCACACCTATAGTAGGCTTCACTTGGTGCAAGATATATTGCTTAATTAATAGAGATTCACAAATAAAACTTACATTTGTATATGTTATCAGAAAGGCAGAGATAAAATAGTTTTTGTGAATCCATCACAGAGATTATATCTTATTAGAGAGGAAAAACATTCATATTTTAAACAAGGTTTCTTGACCGACGCTTTCCCTATCGTTGGGAACTATGATCTTTCGAAGATCAATGTTAATTTAATCTAGACATTGTAATACACGAAGTTTTCCATGTCATAATAAAGATAGAAATATAAGCTGCATGTAAATACTTTAGCATAAATATTACTGAAGTGAAAGTGAAGATATATGTCTTTTTTAAAGTTATGTGGTAGCTACCTCAGGGAGTGTGAAGGCCTGCAAACAAGCCAATCAATTGTGTAATTCATTTGCATATATGCAACGTAACATTAAAGGTCTATATGTCAGCATAAACACCTGCCAAGCGAGCAATACAGGCTTCACAATTCCGAAAAATTATGTAATTCAGAGAGATACGTTTGACCCCCCTATATATATATGATGATATGTTCTATATCATCAGAAAATTGGAAACATAAAATATAATTGCAGATATTTGTCATTAAAGTATTTATTTTGGAAACAGAAGTGTATTTTAGTTACCCTGATATAGAGCACGAATATCATAGACTCGTCCTGTAAGTGGTAGTTTATTATGTACCCTATACTCATCCTATGAGTCTTTATTTACGTGCACCCCATACTCATCCTCTGTGTGGTAATTTATTGTGCACCCCATACTCATCCTCTGTGTGTTAATTTATTGTGCACCCCATACTCATCCTGTGAGTCTTTATTTATGTGCACTCCATATTCATCCTCTGTGTGGTAATTTATTGTGCAACCCATACTCATCCTGTTACCAGTAGTTTGTGCACCCCATACTCATCCTCTGTGTGGCAATTTATTGTGAAACCCATACTTATCCTGTGACCTGTAGTTTATTGTACCTCATACTCGTCCTGTGAGTCATAGGACATTGTGCAACCCTTTCTCATCGTGTGAATCTTTGTTTACTTTGCTCTCCATACTCATCCTCTGTGCGATAGCTTCTTATGCAACCCATACCCATCATGTGAGTGGTAGTTCATTGTGTACCCTATACTCATCCTGTGAGTATAGGGTACACAGTGAGTTCATTTGCACTCCATACTCATCATCAAGAAGTGTATTTTACCAGCATTGTAATATAAATTAAGAATAAATGCTTAACTGAATTATGAACCCATAATCAAAATAAGAGCCATCACTAATTATCATGACAAACAGCCTTAGCTACAATTCCGCCTTCGATAAGCTGCCGCCGGAGGTGGGTAGTTTATTTTACGGCCCCGCACTCCCAGCCCTGGGAAGGGGGCATTGGAATGTGGACATGTGAACCAATACCCTCCCCCCATCCTCCTGTTAATAATAATAATAATAATGCAAAAACTCACTAATACCCTAGTGCTTAAATGAAGGTCTCCGTGGGACAGTCCTCTGTTCTTTTGTGGCCTTGCACTCCTGCTGCTGTCTTCTCTAATTGTACCGGATTGCTTTTCCTTTTCCTTATGTTTCGTTTTTCTCCCCCCTCTTCTCCTATCTGCTTGTCGTTTCTTGCCGACCTTTTGCTTGTTTTGGTTATTCCTTTGGATTTCTTCTATTTTGACGCCCGGATGCTTGAGGAGGCATACTCTTGCTCCTGTAGAACTGTTAGTACCTAACGTCTCGAGCGAGGGAAACCTTTTATTGTCAATCCCCCTTTCGTCGCTGAACCCAATCTCGACGGACTGACGGTTCTTAAAGTGGCGTTTGTGGGGCGTATACTCACGACACACCCCTAGGGGGCCCCGGCATGATCGGCGATAGCTTCTTGTTGGGTGTCCTGCCTCTAATTGTGGCTCCATGGTGGGTATGGGGGCACATTCGTGGATGAATTTATCACTCTTCGTCTGTATGTCATTGAATGTTTCTGTTGTACCCTCTCGGGCTTGTGGGGTGGGCGACCAAGCCCCCGAGTCGGCCTGTCTTGGAAGACCGGTTCTGTAGCCTCCACTGCGTTGGGCCCCGACGTTGCTCCTCCTTTGACCCTCCTGACTAATTTCCCCAGCTTCCCCTCCCTCCTCTGTGGTTGGGTCGAGCCTCAAGCCCCCAGTGGTGACCACTTCGTCCCCTGGTGCGGCTAAGTCTCTCGTTGTGACTACTGCGCCTTTTGTCCCCTCTCTCTCTCTGGGGGTTCTCAGCGCCGTCCGCGCCACAACCGCACTCGCTCGATTCCTTCCCATACTGATGCGTATCAAGCCTTGTTTGGTCCTGCTTCATGGGCCAAATACTTTGATCTCCTTCCTCTTGATTCTGCGCCTCCTGACGATTTCTCCCTCCATCGGCATCTTGTTGATTCCGTGGATGCGTCTGTTACCTTCAACCCCACTCGTCTCGGTACACATGTCGTTGTTGCTCCTCAGGATGCAGCTTCCCGCTTGGCTGCCTTATCCTGCCTTGGCGAGATCCCTGTTCGGGTCTCAAAGAACGCTCGGTTGAATGCCAGTATTGGCACTATTCTCCTCCCGCCCCATGTTGAGACCAGTGTTCGGAATCTGCAGGACTGCCACGATGACATTCGGCATATCCTTGATGCCCAAGGCCATTCTGTCCTCCAGGTAGACTCGTTTACTCGCCCCCCTCGTGGTCGTCGCCGTCTACCCCTTCGGGTTGTGAAGATCACCTTTGATGGTAGGACCCCTTCCATCCTCTGTCATTCTTGCTGGTGCCAGGTGCTCTGTCCAGGAGTATATTCCTTCTCCTTGGCTTTGTAACAAGTGCTGGAGGTTTGGGCATGGTGCCCTCCGCTGCTCTGGGACTGTCTGTCTCTGTCCTTTGTGTAGGGGTGAAGGTCACCCTAAGTCGGAGTGCACGTCTCCCCAGGCTCGCTGCCTCAACTGCGGTGAGGCCCATCCTACCTTCTCCTGTGCCTGTATCCATTACAAGCTTGAGGCGGCCATCCTCAACTTGAAGCACCGGGAGCGTTTATCTTTTCCTGAGGCGAGGTGCCAGGTTCGCTGGCTCCTGCCTTATGCTAACGTCTCTTATACTCGCGTGTTGCGCTTTTCCTCTCCTCGTCCTTCCCACCTTCCTCAGACTCTCAACCGTTTCCGGGCCTTGGACCCTGATACGCCCACTGCCCCCTCCTCTGTTCCTTTGAGTTCTGTCCCGAAGGGTTCCCCTCCTGGTCCTCTGTCTGGAGTTCCCCTTCTTTCTACCAGGTCTGTTGTGTCTCCTGTGTCTTCTTGTCTCCCTCCGATCCTTCTCCTCCGTCTGTTGACTCTCCCCGCCGCCTGTCGGTACAGGCTGATGTCCATCGCTCTCCTAACGGCCAGCGTGTGTGCTCTCGTTCAGCTTCTCCTGTTGAGACGCTGGAATCCGTTGCCCGGTACGTAGTTGCTGGGACACCGGTCTCTTGTAAGTCAGAAGCGTAAGCCTGGCTCCTCTCCTTCCTCCTCCCCAGCGGGTAAGAAGGCTTCACTTTCTTCCTCGGCCCCTACTACTGGCTCTATTGCTCCTTCCCCTCCCATTTCAGTGGTTGCGCCCCCTGTTCCTGCTATGGAGGTTTCCTTGGCCCCTGCTTCCCTCTCGGTCACTGCCCTTGCTGAGGTCCGCTCCCCTCTTTCTACTCCCCCCTCTTCCTGCTGCTGTCCTCGACTGCTCCTCTCCGTTGCCTCCTCCTCTTCCTCCTTCGGACCCCGTCCGCCCACCTCTGGTCTGTTCTCCCGCTTCCTTCCCTCCGTCTTTGCTCAGTTTACCCATGCCCCCTACCCCTGACTTTGCTGACACTGATCCCAACCCTGATATTCTTTAACGTGCTGTGCTGCTCTTTCGCCTTTGTTTCTTCCTTGTTCTCTGTTGTCCTTTCTCTTCTCGTCGTTGTCTATTCTTCAATGGAACGTTCGGGGTTATTATGGCAATTTCCTTGAACTCTCATCTCGATACCCTCATCTACTCTAACCCCAACCCACATACACTAAATAATGTTGTTAATAATGAACTAAAAAAAGTCCACTTATGGATGTCAACCAACAAACTAACACTTAACATAGAAAAGACCTACTATATCTTATTTGGAAGCAAATCTACAAATGCAATTCAGCTTCAGATAGACAATGTAAACATTAGCAATAAAAATGATGGAAAGTTTCTCGGCCTATTCCTAGACAAGAGACTCAACTTCAGTACCCACATACAGCACATAACTAAGAAAGTCTCTAAAACAGTTGGTATACTCTCCAAAATCAGATATTATGTACCTAACTCTGCTCTCATTTCTCTATATTATGCACTAATCTATCCCTATCTTAACTATGGTATCTGTGCATGGGGTTCAACCACAGCAAACCACCTCAAGTCCATCATTACCCAGCAAAAATCTGCTATCAGAATAATATCAAATTCTGCTTTCAGACAACACTCAGCCCCCTTGTTTAACTCCCTAAACATGCTAAACATAATCTCACTCCACAAATTCTCTTGTGTCAACTACATTTACAAAACCCTGTTCTTAAATGCAAATCCTGCTCTGAAACTCTTCCTGGACAGATGTAATAGGTCCCATTATAACCACACCAGAAATAAATATCTCTTTGATATCCCCAGAGTTAAACTTAATCTGTGTAAACACTCTATGCAAATAAAGGGACCCAGTTTATGGAACTCACTCCCTTTTGAATTGAAAAGCTGTCCAACTTTTACATCATTCAAAAACAAAACTAAAAAGTACCTAATTTCATCTTCATAGTTTTTTACATTTTGCTTTAAAATTGCACTGTCAAGATGGTTCACCAACCAAGTTTTAAAACCTACTTAACCATACCCAAACCAACTAAAGAACCCCCAAAAGAGCCTGAACTACACATCCTAACCTAACGATACACTGTACTGTATATGGTTTTGACAACTGTCTTGTGTATGATTTTACCCACTTGTTTTATTTTCAGCTAACACAGGTACAGCAGTTCCATTATTTGCACTCTTATCTTTGATTAATTCCATCCAGGTCCCTGCTGGAAAATGATTAGTTTTAGTTGACATGGCTAATTGCCACTTTATCCAAATTTTTTATACATTACCTAATGAATGTAACTACTGTACTACTAAGTCAAATAAATATACGATTATGCCTATGATGTTTATATATATTGAGAATATCATTAAGTATTTGTATATCAAGGTAATCAGGAAGTATATTATGTTTAAAGGTGGGTAATAGCATCACTTGATTATCACACCTTTTTTAAATCTTTTATTGTCAGTAATAGCTATATGTTTTACATAATGATTGATTTAACACACTTTAAACTACTCACAGGTTATATCAACATATATAAACACATGAATGCAAAGCACATACAGCATATACTCAATCTGTAATTTGCTAATTTCTAAATACAATTAACTGTGACCACCACTTTTCATTGGTTGTCAGGTGCGATCTAATGCAAGAACTGCATACCAAAGAATACTGTATTGCCAAAACAATGAGCTGTATATGAAAAGTTTACATAGATTAACATTCAGACTATATAAGAATATACACACGTCAACAACTAGACAGAGAGTCTAGTAGCGATATGTACATCACACAATTAACTTGCCTTTCATTATTATAAGTAGAAAGCATTAAACCAGTATGATTATAGAGCACTTTGGAAGGAATATAAGGCTAAGGAGACAAGGATTTGAGAATACAGTAAAGGAACAGTATCCAACCACTTCGACTATTGGGGAGCGAAGGCTAACCCTGCAAGAAGTCAGGGACACTGCCGTAATGATCAAAGTGCTTGGGCAAATGCGCGCACAATAATGGATAGGAAAATAATTTAAAGATAACTTCAGTAACTTTCATTATAGCAGTTTTAATAATTACACCTGGAAGAAAGTAACGAGTAAAAAGTTAGATGCATTTTACAGTTTGACACCAATGATAAATTATGAAACATTATACAGGCATTGCATATGATGAGAAAACCTGAACTCAAAGGAAATATGGCATACTTAAATTTATAATTAAGATGGCCAGGATTTGTCTACCATTCACATATCCATTTACGAGCCTTCACATCCTTCCTCAAGCATGGTGACCTGCGTTTATTAAACAATTTGAGCTCCAAATGTGCCACAAGATTATCCATGACCATAATAAATTTGGGTCAAGGACCTCACAGCACTACAAAGCTTGTAATCTAATAAATATAGACTAATTCATCATTATTGAAGGAAAGAAGTACTGTACAGGATTTATATATGGACATGTGAATGCTTAACGAATCCTGTCAATGGTCATTCAAGCTATTATAATATACAGTACAGTACATGCACAAGTTTAAGTTAGTGTGTTTGATTTGCATAAGGAATTATTTTGCAATGTGGTAATACAATAAAATATAGCACTGTCATGATTTCAGAGAAGGAAGATTAATGTACATCACTTGGTATCACATCCTGAGTATAGTACAACAACAACCTTAAATGTTACATTTGACAGATAAGCCTTAATGTTTTGTACAATACATTTCTTAAAATTACAGACATTCTTAAACAAAAATATTTTATTTGATTATAAAATGAACATTCTATTTTTATTGTACTTTACATAGAAACATTGATGGCCCTCCATTCTTAATGTCCGAGATTGGCATAGATATCACCATCTTTGTTGACCTTAACATAATTTCTTGATAGTTTAATGTGTATAGCATATCTAATATGGTGCTATCAGTGCTCATAACCATGGGTAGAGCATGCATATCAGGGAAACCTTATAGGGCAAATGGAAAATTTATATATAATTTTGGCGCATATACATTGCATAATCACAATATTTACACTACATTTCGGTATATGCACAATTATCCCTAAACACTTGGACAGTTAACTTCAATACAGCAATGTACTATATTTACAAAGTTTATAATGCCACAACTTGAGAGAGAAGCTTAATAAGATTACAAACATTTTTGTACACGTACATGGGATAAATTTTTGTAAAGAATGAAATGTAATAAAATGGTAACACAGAAAATGACATAGTAGAAGAAATAATGAATGAACTGAAAATTTTGGTAGAAAATAGCAATGAAGATAATTATTATTAACAAGTACAGTATTTGAGGAGGAAGTAAACAAAGACTATTCAGAGAACATGCAAAATACTTAAGTTTTTCTACATATGAGGATAATTTAACACAGAAAAACAACTTAGCCCATAAAAAATGGTTAATGTAATAACTAGCTCATCAAGATTGTAACTTGCTTAGCTAAATGAACTGTAGGGTTCAGTCCCTGAGCCCATTATGTGCCTCTGTAACCCTTTCCACTACGGCCCACAAGATGGGTATGGAGAGCATAATAAATGAACTAAGCTAAACTTAATAATTGTGCTAGTGAGGTTATTATTTCCCAACTTTAGCCCATATCACCTGATTTTTGAACAAATGATGTTAATATGGTTATGTAATGGCATTAACCTAGACGCACAAAACATTCTGCTATCATTTTGCAATTGCTTATTATTATTGAAGGAGGAAATGTATATGTTATCTCTCAGAATGTTTTGTAATATGTTTATGGTTTGTGATGTGTGTATATGTACTGAACGGGGTGAGAATAGCTTGAGCTACCTCATCCCTTTGTGTGTATTTTACATCAATAAACTTATTTCAATTTCAATTATTATGCAATGAGATTATCATTGACTAGTGGCGTGTGATTATCATCTATCTCAATTTCCTCTTTCCTGCCAATGTTTTCAATTTATTCCTGAAAGACCTTCCTAAATAGAGCAGCAGCAATGGAGTGGGTTGCAAGACACTTCCTATAAGCTATACCAGGAATAGGTTTGTGTGCAATATAGGTATAGGGCTAACAACACTACAAACCAGATATAATAAGGGGGATCTCACTGAAACTTTTAAAATACTGAACAATTTGGAGGATGTTGATCCAGACAACTTCTTCAAAAGGTCAGATGTAACACAAACAAGGAGCAACAGTTTCAAGCTCAACAAGCCACAATGAAGGATTGAAAACAGAGATGCCTTTTCACCCATAGGATTATAAACCCATGAAACTACCTACCTGCCAAAGCCATAAATGCCAAAACTTTTAAATTATAAAATCCAGCTGGAAAAAATCATCAGGGCAAATGAGAAAACCTTTGGCAAGCCACTGTTAGTGGCCCTCGGGTATATTCAGGTGTAAATATTACATTGATGACCAGACCACACACTAGAAGGTGAAGGGACTACGATGTTTCGGTCCGTCCTGGACCATTCTCAATCGACTTGAGAATGGTCCAGGACGGACCGAAATGTCGTCGTCCCTTCACCTTCTAGTGTGTGGTCTGGTCATCATACTTTAGCCACGTTATTGTGACTCATCGCCTGCAATATTACATTGTAAGCCTCTATCACAATTTTTTATCTATTGGGTACTACAGCTGGTTTCATTCTGGATACACAATCAGGGATCCTAGGTTCAATTCCCTGACAGAACAGAAATGATAGAGCACATCTCCTTTCACCTAATGGACCTGTTCACCTAGCAGTAAATAGATACCTGGGAGTTAAGCAGCTATGCTGGGGTTAAAGCTTGAGGAGGGCAGGGAGGGGGACCTAAATATAAGCCTGAAGTATATACAATATATACAAGTTTTCTGTCCCTGACAAAATGTATTAATGTGTTCAATAACTACAATTATTATAACTATGTAAACTAAAGTGAGGCAATAAACATAAACCATCCAACTTGAAGAAGAGTTCCTTATCCACAACACACTAATCGGCAAACTGTCTCTCTTGTGTCCATGGACCCAGCTTCTCCCACCTCACTGCATTCTACTGTGCACCAAACCAGAAAACTTTAAAAAGTTGCCTTTTTGTGTACAGATCACGAGATACTTTTGATGATATCTGCATTTAGAGGGTTGGGAGGTAATGGATTAAATTTGTACTCAGTAATGTACAATGGATATTTCAAAATCTAAAACAAAATATTACAAACTGAATTTTAGATACCTGAATTGAAAATTATATTTCCCACCTCACTGCATTCTACTGTGCACCAAACCAGAAAACTTTAAAAAGTTGCCTTTTGCCTCCATTTTGTGTACAGATCATGAGATACTTTTGATGATATCTGCATTTAGAGGGTTGGGAGGTAATGGATTAAATTTGTACTCAGTAATGTACAATGGATATTTCAAAGTCAAAATCTAAAATAAAATTATTACAAACTGAATTTTAGATACCTGAATTGACAATTATATTATTAGAATCAAAGCTACTTCATGACTAGGAATATATACAGTATCAAATACAATTTTTGGATTCCACTTAATCAAAGCTATATTGTATTAAAGATGCACAACAATTTATTCATTACAGTACATTCAAAACCACAAGCGTCCATTAAATTCAAAACAAACATGTTAAAATATAGTTTATAACTCAAGTCTATAAAATGACACTGGCGTAATGCAGAAAAATTTTTCATCGAGAGTTTGGATCCAAACTAGATTCTACACTGTGCACTTTTATATAGAGTACAGTATAAACAGTTGTGCAAGTTCGATCCCATTGAACTGTTTCAATACTGTCTTGCAGATAGATCACTTAATTGTGATTTCATTGTATGCCTCACTATTTAGTCAATTGATTGTTGAAGCACTATTTATGATGACAAAATGTAAACATGTAACTGTGTTTCTATCATACCTAAACTATTTTCTATTATATCTGTTCAGTATATGTATATATCTTGCATACACTTTCTCCAGACACCTTCCTTGATAGGAGAGATGATGACAAAGGGAAATCTTCCTTGGCCATTTAAAATACTGGACTTTTCAAGTTTTTAAAAATTAATAAAAGCTTGTGAACCCTTTCCCATTAGCATTCTCCATGTTGGTTTGACTTGCATCAATGGAGTGCTTGTCCCATTCTTACACAAGGAAGCAAAAATGGGCATAAAATGAGTTACTGTCCTTAGTAAGATAATAGAACATGAGGCAACAAAAAAAGGCAGAAAAGTTAAAACACAAAAAAATTAAAAATGCCAAAGGCTAAAGGAAACAAGAAAGGCACAAGGAAAAAACAACAATAAAAACTACTGAAGGATCAATAGTACTCAAAGCACAAGGGATGAGTTACAAATCCGCTTTTCCCAACAGAAATACTAAATAGTACCGAAACGAGCCAACCAAAGTCAACCACCAATTTTTCCCGTCATTAAAAAAAAAAAAAATTAATCAAAACCATTTATTTCCAATAAAAACATAGCACCCTGGCATTTTCAAAATGATAAATTTAAATAGTCTCTGTAACCCCATTATTCTACTCTTGCTGATTCACATTTATTAAGCTGCTCGAAGTTCTGTGGGGGTTACAGCCTCACTCCTCCTCCCCGACTTAAGATTTCTATTACATCTTGAATTCTTTTAGATAGCATCTGGTGGTTAGCATTTTCTCTATTCTTTTTCGAATTCAGAAACTTGACAATAAATATTCTGAGGCTTTGGCGAAGGATTTGGAGTTTGGGAGATGCACAAGAACAGAGAAGATGCGTTCCACCGCATCTGCACCAGTCGGGTGGAGGAGAACGGCAATTAAAGTTTGTCTCAAAAAGCTAATCATTTGACTTTCAACTTCCATGAAAGATACATTTTTTAATACTGATAAACTTACACTATCCTCCCCTATTAAATGAGAGGTAAATTTGGCTAAATTTGCAACTTCTCTTGGTTTCATAGATTCAATTTCTGAAAACTTATCCCAAAGGGCAAATTGTAAAAGTCTTTTATACTTCTTGTCAAATTTGCACATTCTGTCCCCAAGATGGGCAAAGAATGGGTTATATTCTTTACTCTTCTGAGAGCACAGTAATATGACACTAAAGAGTTCTCGTTCTTGTTGATGAGGTAGGCTCAGCTGAAGTAGTTTCTCAAATGCATCAAGATAATCTTCCGAACCTTCAGTGATAATGTACAGTATGTTTATTCTAGGAGGGCGTGACAGCTGGAGTTTGGCAGCCTTCTCCTTGAACTGTTCACTGAATTCACTTTCCAAGCCAATGTTTTGACTTCCATTTTTGAGAGACTTGTGATCTGGAGGTGGCTTTTCTCCAGGCAAATCTCCAGACCAAGCAGAGCCCACAATCCACCAGCGCCCGCACTCTCGGGCCTTTAAAAGATCTTCCAGGGATACATTAAGGGCTGCTGCTTGGGTTCCCTTCCGTACCAGCCCTCTGAGGACCTTTTTAAGATGCTCGACATGTGAAGGGTCATAGTTGGGACCTTAGCCATGTTGTTGTTTCGAATAGCCTTTAACACACTCCAACATAAAGCACACCCGTGAGTATCCTGAACTTTCTTCACTGTCGGCTTCATTTATTTCTTGTGCTGCAGACGCGCGAGTTTGGATTTTGGTAATGAGAGACTTTAGGGCCAGAGGGTCATCTTTTCGTAGTGTAAATCCCACACTGCGAAGCACCAGCAAAATAAGCTCCACCTGAAAATGATTTTATAACATTAAACAAAACTCTGAAATGTAAAAAATGAAGTCCATGCATATAATCTGTATAATTTCATTACAGTCGACTCCCAATAATACATGCCTACATACCATGCAATTTATTCCACTTGGTAAAACAGGTAAATTTCATACATATTTCAAACATTCAATACCACACCATTGAAGCATATGGATATTAATGTACATTTAACTAAATTACTGTACAGTACAGTATATACTATACTACTATTGAAAATGCCCAAAATTAACAAATATGGGCCCCCTGTAGTTATTTATGTATGTATATACAGTATATGTATATGAGCCTGGAACAATGTCCCATAAGTCTACAACCAACCCTCTTGACACCATTGGATACCTCATCTGCATTTGAGTATCAATCATGTTACTCAGTATTATGAAAACATTCTGTGCATAAAATAATATACATGTACTGTAGACACTCGCTAATCTGGAATCTGACCATCTGGAAAACGCCCTTATCCGGCCAAAATCGTGCCCGGATAAAGTTATCTCACCATCCGGCCAAAATGTCCATGGGAGCTGGACCGGCAGGTGTTTGGCCGGATAAAAAAATCTGAGCCGGTTAACTTGCTGCCGATGTTACACTATCCGAACAGTCAGCCAGACAAGAGGGTGAATTGTCTGGATCAGAAAGCCAGGCGGTGGGTCGTACCATATTAATCCCGTACGGCTGTGGCTCTAGGCACATGGTGTAGGATGGGGTTGGGTGGGCGGGTGGTATCAAGAGAGAGGGGAGCGTTGGGAGGGACTGCCTTAGGGGTAAGGAGGATGTGGAGGAGCCTATACCGTACACTACACTACAGGAATTACCATTAATTTTAGAACAATTCATCACAGTCCAAAACAAAAGAAATAATTATGTAATAACAAATAAACAAGTTTCCTAAAAACAATTTTGCACAGGCTGAAGTTTGCTTAAAAAATATTGTGAGTTTTTTTCCGCCTGGCGGCCTACGTAACGTGCCTGCCTGCCCCAAATGTGCTCTCCTCCCTCGTGTTATACCACAGTGTCGCACCATTAGTGAAATATTTTTTTAAATAACTCTTTTATTTTCGTAGTAACTTTGAACATTTTTAGCCAAGACTATGTCTGGTAGCAGCATCAATCGTTTTGGAGATGTTAAAAGGACGAAGGTTACCCTAACAATTAAAGACAAGTTACGTGTTATACAACTTTGTGAAAATGGCCGGTCGACTTCAAGTGTTGCCAAGGAATTTAATATAGGCACTAGTACTGTTTCTGATATAAGGAAACAAAAAGAGCAATACCTGAAATACATTTCAACCAGTGAGAGTGAAGGTGCAAGCACTAGCAGAGGGGTGTGGTAGAAGAACTTTGAAACCTTTGATGCATGTACAGTTGGATGAGGCTGTGTAGAAGTGGTTTGCTCAGCACCGCACAGCTGGCATGACAATTCACAGCCCAGAAATACAAAATGCTGCAAGCAGGTTTGCAGCAAGCTTTGGAATAAAGGATTTCCAAGCTAGTGAAGGGTGGGTTGCAAGGTTCAAAGGGAGGCACAATATTGTGAACAGGAAAATTGTCAGTGAAAAATTGAGTGCAGATACAAGCGGTGTAGAACCATTTAAACATAAATTAAGAACATCCATTTTGTCAAATAATTTATATTCTTATCAAATGTATAATGCTGATGAAACTGGGCTGTATTGGAAGAGTTTACCAGAAAAAACTCTAGCTATGAGGAGTGAGGGTTGTGTGCCAGGTTGTAAGGTTAACAAGGACAGGCTGTCAGCCATGATGTGTGCAAATGCCAATGGCACAGACAGAATCACACGTGCAATTGTTGGCAAATCAAAGAAACTAAGAGCCTTGCAACATTGCTTGGACAGACTGCCTGTGAAATATTATAACTCAAAGAATGCATGGTTTACACAGGAGATCTTTCTTTCCTGGTTTCATGATGTGTTGTGCAGGAAAGTCGTGACTATCAAGTTAAGAAACTCAAAGTTAGGCCAAGCGAAGTTTGGGCTTTGCGTGATAATGTGCCTGCCCACCCCAGAATTGACACGTTAACCTCACATGATGGCAAGATAACGTGTATAGCACGTCCTCCTAATACAACCTCTCTCATCCAGCCTATGGATCAGGGAGTTATCTGTGCCACGAAGAAGCTGTACACCAAAAAGATGCTCAACGAAGCTTTGGTGATTTTTCCTCTTCCGGAAGATGTGGAACTCGGTGTGGTTAACAGGGCTAAAAAAATTTGAGAATTTGAAGAAGTATACAATGAAGGAAGCTATCTATAACTGGGCCAAGGTGTGGAGTGAAGTAAAGGAATTGACTTTGAAGAATTCCTGGAAAAAACTCCTCACGTCTACGGTCAGCATCGAGGATGAAGAAATAAATTTTGAAGGATTTACAGATGAAATCTATGGAATGTTCAGAAATGCCGGCAAAAATTTAGAAAGACAGGATGTGGTTGATTGGCTTGAAAGAGATGCTAATGACCCAGGATATGGTGTGATGAGTGAAGACGAGATTCTCCAGTCTATTACTGGAGAGGTCGACGAAGAGGAGGAGGATGAAGAAGGCAGTGAAGAATCAACACCACTGACCATGAAATACAGTGTACTCATGACCTATGTTGATGGATTAATTAATTTTCCATCCAACTGTGCTAATCAAGAAGTTGGAAACATGTATCAGTACCTGAGGCGAACCAAAGAGCTGATCATACAACAGGCCAATGAACACAGAAGGCAAGCTAAACTTGATTCTTAGATGGTACGAAAATCAAGCAAAGCGCCTTCAACCAGTGAGGCATCACAGGCAAGCCAAGCGCCTTTAACCAGTGAGGCGTCACTGGCAAGCCAAGCTCCTTCAACCAGTGAGGCTTCAGCAGCTGGCAGTCAAAACAAATTTTGCTTAATGAGCTGTACAGCAATTTTAAAGTGTTAATTTTAGTGTTGTGTTAGTATAGGTTATGTAAATTGTCAAGAATTCTTAACTTCAAGATGTGTGGCATCAATCAAGAAGACAAACAACAACAAGATAAGTTGAGGTTTCTAGTTGAATATTTTATAATTATATGTGGCAAGGCAATTCAAATTATGTTGTTTGTGGTGTAAAAATAGTTGGAAATGGTCACTTTTGAAATCAGAGGTGAAAAAGTACAGTACGTTAATCTGGAAAACGTGATAATCCAGCTGGAGGTCCTTCCCATATAGTCCGGATTAGCAAGCGGAGACAGTAACAATAATAAACATGAAATAAAAAGTCAATTTCATCATCTTGTCCTGTGGTTCCAAACTTAGGGCATTCACTGCAGATATTTTTGAAAAGCCTGCTGGCAACTGAGAGGGGCATCCCCCAGGCCAGCATATTTCACAACTTTAACAGAGCGAGTAATGAATACAGAATATAGGTTGTACAATGATGATGGAGTGCTTTAATGAGTACTGAGCAGGGAGTATTTGTACAGGCCTTTTAGAACCAATGTCGCCTTAACCTGACAAAAACTGCATAAAGAAATATAGCTTGTGTTTGAGAACTGGAAATATATCTGTGATAACATTAAAAGCTTAATAGGATTGAGGAAAAAAGTTCTCAAAATAATGTATAGTTGGAACCATCATTACGATTTTTGGCCCAAAAGTGACACCAATTTTGTCAAGGCTGGTTAATATAGTTTAGATAAACTTGTATACTACTTTATTACAATGCAAAACTAATGAATGTATAGTGGATTCCCAATTTTTTTTTTTTTTGCAAAATTTAACAATAGTTTCTAATTTAGCTATGATAGTCGCTTAACATAAACTTCTTCAGAAAGTCTATCATGTTCTATAACATAGCGCTCATATACCGTAGAAAATGTTTAGCACTCCTACCATCCCTGGTCCAATTACAGTATTCTGCCTCTAGGTTGTTGGAGATCTGATCCTATTTAGAACATCTAACACATTAAACACCTCTTCTGACTTTTGTTCCCTACATCTAGTTGCCAATAAGGCAAATCGCATCCAGAAGGTCCGAACTTCCACTGATATTTGGTGCCGATACTTTCTTGTATTTCCGAGCCTTCGTTTACATCACGCCCTTTAAAGTAATATAGACTGTGGAAAATGGGCATCTTTAGAATGTTGAAGATGGTGTGTGTTTAGAGCTGCATTAACTAAGAAACGTGCTTTTACATTTGAATTTGTTATTACATACGCACCAAAATTAGTTGAGTAAATATGAGTTCCAGCAACTTTTACAGTTAAGATTCAGCAATCTCAGATATTCAATGCTCTCCAATAAACTCATTAAGGTATAGAACTCGCAACACTGCCAATCTATGAAGTGTCTACAAGAGCAATATCTAGCCTTGCTATTTGTGTCGCATGCATTTTAATTTCTTGTCATATTGCTCTCAAAGCTATGGCTGGAGGTGGCTTCTTCTACTTTCAGACCAGGAGCTAATGCTTGCTCTGCAAGCACACCAAGGCAAGCACAACCTGCCCACTCACATTTATGCATCAAGAAGGCAGAAAATGCAACACCTATAGTGTTTGCCAACAGCAAGTACACAAAATGGTGCCTAACTTGCCATGCTGTATACAGTACTTGTCTCAATTTGCCAAGATATCTTAATCCAGGGGCATCCAAAATTTGTAAATACATTAGTGAGATACATGGCCAGAAATCTATCTGCTTGATACCTGGTTGCATCATGCATTTCCTTCTGTGCAGGAATTTAATTTGTAGTGATAACAATGGTTTATTGTAGCCCATTAGTTACCTAAAAATAATATGGATTTGCTTTGCATTTGACAAATATAAATGCAAAAATAATAAACTACATGTATACTCATACAAGCGTGCTCGGTTATAGGCCTAAAATTAGTCACATAAATTTATATCACATCACTGAGTATACTGGTATTGTAATAAACAGATATTACCATACCAGTACACTCGGTATACTATTAGTGTGTACCACTGATGTCGAGTCTTAGATTCGAGTTTAAATTTCCTTAAAGAGAATGCACTCTCATAGTCAAGTGGAACATGAGTGTGGCAACAGCCAGAAATTTCAGTTCAGTCCTGGAATTCATATACAGTACTCCAAAATCTCTTGGATATTGTAACTTCCTAGTGGCTATAATTTGCTTGGAGCCTAAATGGACCCTTTTCAAACCATTTTACTAATAGGGCAGATGCTTGATCTACCATGGGCAGCCACAGATACTTAAAACACAATTCATGCTTAAAAAATGCGAATCTTTTCTTAAAATGCGACTCAATATCTACATCACTGGCTCACAACTAAGGATCCCGAGCTCGATTCCTGCAGTAGAACACAGTTGGGCATGTTTTCTTTTACCTGATGATTCTATTCGCATAGCAGTAAATAGATATCCAGGAATTAGGCAATTGTTGAGGGGGTTGCATCCTGGGGAAGGTTGACCCAGGGAAAGGGGGGGTCCTCGATAAGCTTAAGTACAAGTTTTCTGTCCCCGACTCCAGGAAACCAAATGAGCCGGTCGGCCGAGTGGACAGCACGCTGGACTTGTGATCCTGTGGTCCTGGGTTCGATCCCAGGCACCGGCGAGAAACAATGGGCAGAGTTTCTTTCACCCTATGCCCCTAGCAGTAAAATAGGTACCTGGGTGTTAGTCAGCTGTCACGGGCTGCTTCCTGGGGGTGAAGGCCTGGTCGAGGACCGGGCCGCGGGGACACTAAAAAGCCCCGAAATCATCTCAAGATAACCTCAAGATAGCCACAGTTGTGATGACCAAACCACACATCAGAAAATGAAGAAACAATGACATTTTTCTGATGTGTAGTTTGGTCATCATGTTCTCAGCCACATTAATGTGACTCATCGTAGTAATGTGACTCATCGTAATGTGACTCAATTAATGTGATGCAGATCTACAGTTCTTCACTGTCGGTGATAAATCACATATTAAAATTTACAGTTCGCCCTATAATTTCCCATATTCGGGGACAGGAAGTTCATTATGCTTACTGAGCTAGCTTTTGCCCTTTCCCATTGATACTAACCTTTCCCAAGCTGCAACACCAAACAGTTGCCTAACTCCCACTGTACCTATTTACTGCTAAATGAACACAAGCATCAGGCAAAAGGAAACATTGAATAAAAATGTGTGTCCTACCATGGAAAAAGACTTTGGAACGCTTCAGCTGTGACACAGCTGTGATTAACGCTGTGCCAATATACAACATTTATATACAGTATGATTATAATTCATTGCGTCGGTGAACAGGAAGCCAGAGTGTATGTATACACATTTGGCTTTTATCGAGGCCCCCCCCACTCCCCCCCCCCCAAGATGGAATTACTGACCCTGCCCAGGATGCAACCCACAACAAGCTGACTAACTCCTGAGTACCTACTCACTGCTAGGTGAACGGAACATTAGGTGAAAGGAAATGGTCCACAACCATTTCTGTCCCGCCCGGGATTCGAGCCCAGAATTCTCAATTGGGCATCGAGAACAAACCCGACTGTACTACCTGGGACCCTTATGTAGAAAACCCAATTCTATCCATTTTCTAAACAAAACACAATACAATGTGGTGTCTCTGGGTGCACACTCATACAATGCTGGAAGCAAAGTACAGTACTGTATAACTTTTAATTATCACTACTACTATGCCTCTTTAGATTTTACCAGAACATTAGCTTTACACAGATTTAATCAGACATAAAATATGGAACAGGTAACATAAGTATCATTCCAAGACAGATAACATATATGGAATTATTTAGTATGGTTAGCAAAAATATTTAAAATGATAAATAATTCTTGTTGACCCAGAGCCTAAATACATACTGTAGCATATTTGTAACAAAAGAAAAGAAGTTAAAGCTATTACATTATTATATATTTATAGCAGATGAATGAAAGTTAACAATTTTAAGAGTAAAGGTGATCTAAAATCAAAATGGTAATTTTTTTGTATAAATGCCTTCCAATCAAAAATGACTATCACTATTCAAAAAAGACTAGCCAATTTGAATTCAGTCCCTTGCAAGGTATTCATTCATTATACAGTGGCAGATACTCCTGTACAATATTTTGTTCTTCAAGAAAACTTTGCCAGTATTCACCATCTATGCACAGAATGCACCTATAGCAGCTGGAACACTGAATAAAATGACATCACTCTTATACACCTGCAACTACCAAGAATGTTATAGAAACATTGTCTAATAGTATATGCAGGAAGGTAGACATAATATTGATCTTAATACAGTATACTGTATATATATAAATTTTTAAGCTATTTACGAAAGGGTAATAAAACTGACCAGTCACTGTAAGTTTGGCCACCATACATATTTTGGTCAACATCTCGGTACTGTAAACATTGCAATTACCGACTATATTTTGGTTCTATTTTATAGATCAATGAATCCTGTAGGGTTTTCCAAATTTTTTCATTTATTTTTAAATAAATTTTAATACAAATAACTTTCTATGAAGACCAAAGATCAGTGATTTTACCCCTATTCAATACCAGACATTTTTGTATATTACAGTGGCACCTCGACTTACAATTGCCCCGACTTACGATAATTTTGAGTTACGATGTAAATTTCATAAAAAAATGTGACTCAACATCCGATGGTGTCGTCGACTAACGATATTTGTTGGTACACGTTTGGGTCGACCGAGCTCGTGGTTCCCGGTCACGCAGTCCGACCTGCCTCAGTTTACTACAGCTGCCCACTTACTGACGATCGCGCCTATAAGAAATTCCGCGTTTGTGGTGATTTTTTGCATTTTGAACATTAAAGTAATTATTATATATCATACCATGAGTCCCCAGGAAAGTCAGTGGTAAGGCTCAATATATGAGATCCCATGTAAGGATGACCATAGAGCAGAAACAAGAGATCATTCGTAAATATGAAGATGGTGTGCAGGTTGTTGAACTAGATAGGCAGTACAACAAATCTCAGTCAATGATATCCACCATACTGGCTAAGAAAAAGGACATTATGGGTGCTAAAGTGGTAAAAGGCGCATCAATAATCACGAAACATAGAACGCAAACACTTGAAGATGTTGAACAGTTATTATTAATTTGGATACACAACAAGGAGTTAGCGGGTGATAGCATTTTGGAGGTCATCATTTGTGAAAAGACAAGAAAATTGCATGAAGACCTTTTAAAGAAACCCCTGGAATGAGTGATGCAGAAGCGAAAGAGTTTAAGGCGAGCAGGGGATGGTTTGAGAAATTTAGAAAAAGAAGTGGAATTCATAGTGTTGTGAGGCATGGGGAGGCTGCCAGCTCAGACAAACCAGCAGCTGAAAGATTCATTGGCGAACTTAAAGATTTTGTGCAGAGTGAGGCATACCTACCACAACGTGTTTAATTGTGACAAGACAGGGCTATTCTGGAAAAGATTGCCAAAGAAAACATACATTACCACGGAGGAGAAGTCATTGCCTGGACACAAGCCTATGAAAGATCGGTTACTATAGTGTTGTGTGGTAATGAGAGTGGCGATTTGAAAATTAAACCCTTGCTTGTGTATCATTCCGAAAATCCAAGGGTTTTCAAAAAATATAATGTGCAGAAACACAAAATGTGTGTAATGTAGAAGGCTAATGCTAAGGCATAGGTGACTAGGCAATTTTTTATGGAGTGGGTGAATGAAGTGGTGTGCCCTGCCATAAAAAATATTTGCAGGAGAACAGTTTGCCACTCAAGGCCCTCCTTCGCCTCGATAATGCTCTTGTCCATCCTCCAGGCTTGGAGGGTTCATTGATGGAGGAATTTAGTTTTGTTACAATAAAGTTCCTTCCTCCCAACACCACTCCTCTACTTCAGCCTATGGACCAGAAAATCATTGCCAATTTTAAGAAACTTTATGAAGGGCACTTTTCCGGAGATGTGTCGAAGTGACGGATGCCACAAACCTCACCCTCAAAGAGTTCTGGAAAAACCATTTTAACATTTATAGTGGTTTAATACTTATGACAAAGCCTGGCAAGAAGTGACTGTAAGAACCATGATGATGCTGGAGAAAACTGTGGCTGAATGTGTTGCAGAACGAGACTTTGAGGGGTTTGAGCCAGAACCTTTAGTGCCTCTTGTTGAACAATGGTTTATTGTAGCCCATTAGTTACCTAAAAATAATATGGTTTGCTTTGCATTTGACAAATATAAATGCAAAATAATAAACTACATGTATACTCATACAAGCGTGCTCGGTTATAGGCCTAAAATTAGTCACATAAATTTATATCACATCACTGAGTATACTGGTATTGTAATAAACAGATATACATACCAGTACACTCGGTATACTATTAGTGTGTACCACTGATGTCGAGTCTTAGATTCGAGTTTAAATTTCCTTAAAGAGAATGCACTCTCATAGTCAAGTGGAACATGAGTGTGGCAACAGCCAGAAATTTCAGTTCAGTCCTGGAATTCATATACAGTACTCCAAAATCTCTTGGATATTGTAACTTCCTAGTGGCTATAATTTGCTTGGAGCCTAAATGACCCTTTTCAAACCATGTTTACTAATAGGGCAATGCTGATCTACCATGGGCAGCCACAGATACTTAAAACCACAATTCATGCTTAAAAATGCGAATCTTTTCTTAAAATGCGACTCAATCTACATCACTGGCTCACAACTAAGGATCCCGAGCTCGATTCCTGCAGTAGAACACAGTTGGGCATGTTTTCTTTTACCTGATGATTCTATTCGCATAGCAGTAAATAGATATCCAGGAATTAGGCAATTGTTGAGGGGGTTGCATCCTGGGAAGGTTTGACCCAGGGAAAGGGGGTCCCTCGATAAGCTTAAGTACAAGTTTTCTGTCCCCGACTCCAGGAAACCAAATGAGCCGGTCGGCCGAGTGGACAGCACGCTGGACTTGTGATCCTGTGGTCCTGGGTTCGATCCCAGGCACCGGCGAGAAACAATGGGCAGAGTTTCTTTCACCATGCCCCTAGCAGTAAATAGGTACCTGGGTGTTAGTCAGCTGTCACGGGCTGCTTCCTGGGGGTGAAGGCCTGGTCGAGGACCGGGCCGCGGGGACACTAAAAAGCCCCGAAATCATCTCAAGATAACCTCAAGATAGCCACAGTTGTGATGACCAAACCACACATCAGAAAATGAAGAAAAATGACATTTTCTGATGTGTAGTTTGGTCATCATGTTCTCAGCCACATTAATGTGACTCATCGTAGTAATGTGACTCATCGTAATGTGACTCAATTAATGTGATGCAGATCTACAGTTCTTCACTGTCGGTGATAAATCACATATTAAAATTACAGTTCGCCCTATAATTTCCCATATTCGGGGACAGGAAGTTCATTATGCTTACTGAGCTAGCTTTTGCCCTTTCCCATTGATACTAACCTTTCCCAAGCTGCAACACCAAACAGTTGCCTAACTCCCACTGTACCTATTTACTGCTAAATGAACACAAGCATCAGGCAAAGGAAACATTGAATAAAAATGTGTGTCCTACCATGGAAAAAAGACTTTGGAACGCTTCAGCTGTGACACAGCTGTGATTAACGCTGTGCCAATATACAACATTTATATACAGTATGATTATAATTCATTGCGTCGGTGAACAGGAAGCCAGAGTGTATGTATACACATTGGCTTTTATCGAGGCCCCCCCCACTCCCCCCCCCCCCAAGATGGAATTACTGACCCTGCCCAGGATGCAACCCACAACAAGCTGACTAACTCCTGAGTACCTACTCACTGCTAGGTGAACGGAACATTAGGTGAAAGGAAATGGTCCACACCCATTCTGTCCCGCCCGGGATTCGAGCCCAGAATTCTCGATTGGGCATCGAGAACAACCCGACTGTACTACCTGGGACCCTTATGTAGAAACCCAATTCTATCCATTTTCTAAACAAAACACAATACAATGTGGTGTCTCTGGGTGCACACTCATACAATGCTGGAAGCAAAGTACAGTACTGTATAACTTTTAATTATCACTACTATATGCCTCTTTAGATTTTACCAAACATTAGCTTTACACAGATTTAATCAGACATAAAATATGGAACAGGTAACATAAGTATCATTCCAAGACAGATAACATATATGGAATTATTTAGTATGGTTAGCAAAAATATTTAAATGATAAATAATTCTTGTTGACCCAGAGCCTAAATACATACTGTAGCATATTTGTAACAAAAAAAGAAGTTTAAAGCTATTACATTATTATATATTTATAGCAGATGAATGAAAGTTAACAATTTTAAGAGTAAAGGTGATCTAAAATCAAAATGGTAATTTTTTTTGTATAAATGCCTTCCAATCAAAAATGACTATCACTATTCAAAAAAGGCTAGCCAATTTGAATTCAGTCCCTTGCAAGGTATTCATTCATTATACAGTGCAGATACTCCTGTACAATATTTTGTTCTTCAAGAAAACTTGCCAGTATTCACCATCTATGCACAGAATGCACCTATAGCAGCTGGAACACTGAATAAAATGACATCACTCTTATACACCTGCAACTACCAAGAATGTTATAGAAACATTGTCTAATAGTATATGCAGGAAGGTAGACATAATATTGATCTTAATACAGTATACTGTATATATATAAATTTTTAAGCTATTTACGAAAGGGTAATAAAACTGACCAGTCACTGTAAGTTTGGCCACCATACATATTTTGGTCAACATCTCGGTACTATAAACATTGCAATTACCGACTATATTTTGGTTCTATTTTATAGATCAATGAATCCTGTAGGGTTTTCCAAATTTTTCATTTATTTTTAAATAAATTTTAATACAAATACTTTCTATGAAGACCAAAGATCAGTGATTTTACCCCTATTCAATACCAGACTTTTTGTATATTACAGTGGCACCTCGACTCAATTGCCCCGACTTACGATAATTTTGAGTTACGATGTAAATTCATAAAAAAATGTGACTCAACATCCGATGGTGTCGTCGACTAACGATATTTGTTGGTACACGTTTGGGTCGACCGAGCGCGTGGTTCCCGGTCACGCAGTCCGACCTGCCTCAGTTTACTACAGCTGCCCACTTACTGACGATCGCGCCTATAAGAAATTCCGCGTTTGTGGTGATTTTTTGCATTTTGAACATTAAAGTAATTATTATATATCATACCATGAGTCCCCAGGAAAGTCAGTGGTAAGACTCAATATAGAATCCCATGTAAGGATGACCATAGAGCAGAAACAAGAGATCATTCGTAAATATGAAGATGGTGTGCAGGTTGTTGAACTAGCTAGGCAGTACAACAAATCTCAGTCAATGATATCCACCATACTGGCTAAGA
This sequence comes from Procambarus virginalis, assembly GCA_020271785.1. NCBI lineage: Eukaryota > Metazoa > Arthropoda > Malacostraca > Decapoda > Cambaridae > Procambarus > Procambarus virginalis. The sequence continues at coordinate 4,521,663 of WNGS01087021.1, forward strand.
AAAAGGACATTATGGGTGCTAAAGTGGTAAAAGGCGTATCAATAATCACGAAACATAGAACACAACACTTGAGGATGTTGAACAGTTATTATAATTTGATACACAACAAGGAGTTAGCAGGTGATAGCATTTGGAGGTCATCATTTGTGAAAAGGCAAGAAAATTGCATGAAGACCTTTTAAAGAAAACCCCTGGAACGAGTGATGCAGAAGCGAAAAGTTTAAGGCGAGCAGGGGATGGTTTTGAGAAATTTAGAAAAAGAAGTGGAATTCATAGTGTTGTGAGGCATGGGGAGGCTGCCAGCTCAGACAAACCAGCGGCTGAAAGATTCATTGGCGAATTTAAAGATTTTGTGCAGAGTGAGGCATACCTACCACAAGTGTTTAATTGTGACAAGACAGGGCTATTCTGCAAAAGATTGCCAAAGAAAACATACATTACCAAGGAGGAGAAGTCATTGCCTGGACACAAGCCTATGAAAGATCGTTTACTCTAGTGTTGTGTGGTAATGAGAGTGGCGATTTGAAAATTAAACCCTTGCTTGTGTATCATTCCGAAAATCCAAGGGTTTTCAAAAAATATAATGTGCAGAAACACAAAATGTGTGTGATGTGGAAGGCTAATGCTAAGGCATGGGTGACTAGGCAATTTTTACGGAGTGGGTGAATGAAGTGGTGTGCCCTGCCATAAAAAATATTTGCAGGAGAACAGTTTGCCACTCAAGGCCCTGCTTCTCCTCGATAATGCTCCTGCCCTCCCCTCCAGGCTTGGAGGATTCATTGATGGAGGAATTTAGTTTGTTACAATAAAGTTCCTTCCTCCCAACACCACTCCTCTACTTCAGCCTATGGACCAGAAATCATTGCCATTTTAAGAAACTTTATGAGAGGGCACTTTTTCCGGAGATGTGTCGAAGTGACGGATGCCACAACCTCACCCTCAAAGAGTTCTGGAAAAACCATTTTAACATTTATAGTGGTTTAATACTTATTGACAAAGCCTGACAAGAAGTGACTGTAAGACCATGATGATGCTGGAGAAAACTGTGGCCTGAATGTGTTGCAGACGAGACTTTGAGGGGTTTGAGCCAGAACCTTTAGTGCCTCTTGAGGAAATTGTTTCTCTGGGTCAGCAATTGGGTTTGGAGTTGGATGGTGATGATGTGGAGGAGTTGGTGGAAGAACACAACGAAGAACTGACCACCGAAGAACTCCAACCCTTCAAAAGGAGCAGCAAGAAGAGGCAGCTGAGGAATGTCTTCAGGGAGGATGTGCCAGTATAGAATGTCTCTTCCTCAACATTAAGAAATGTGTGCAGCATGGGAAGAATTGCAAACCTTTGCTGAAACGACTCGCCCAAATCAAGCTGCAGTACGCCGTTGCCTTAACCTATTCAATGACACTGTGATGCATCATTACAGACAAATGTTAAAACAAGGGAAAAACAAATGTCATTTGACAAATTTGTAGTGAGACAAACAAGCACTGAACCACAACCAGGTCCTAGTGGTATTCAGCAAAACGTAGGAGAGAGAGTACCCAGAAAAACATCACTCCTGATGTGATAATGGAAGGGACTCTCCTTCCAAACAGTAACAACTCTCCTTCTCCCCCTCATCACCATCTTCCATACGCCATCAAGAGCCCTCCATAAAGGTAAGATAAAACTTAGGTACTGTATTGTAGTTAGAAAAAACATTGTATTCAGTATAAAATATATTTGTATGTTAATATTTTGGAGGGTGGGAACAGATTAATTCAATTCCCTTTATTTCTTATGGGAAAAATCGCTTCGACTTACAATCCGTCTCTGGGAACGGATTAGCATCGTAAGTCGAGGCCCCACTGTATATCCTCATGCAGAGCCACACCCACAACCCAAATTATTATCAGCTGCACATTTCATTTTCAAACTAATACGTACAGTAATAATCAATAGCCTTATCTTGTGGAATTTATATGGTTCCCTTACCTCTTTGTCTGAAAAGCCGAGAGCAAGTTTATAAGAATGTCATATATAAGTAGAGCGTCCACCACGCGAAAGTTGTAGAGGTTGGCTATAACGAGAAGCACGTTGTCCAATTCCTTTGTGCTGATGCTGTCGCCGGGTACCAGCCTTTGCATATCATCATGCCACCTTATAACAAACTCATTCAAGATGTGAGCTCCTACCTGCAAAATAACATTTCTAATCAAGTACAGTACTGGAGAGATTATGTGCAACATATATATTATATAGATTATAGATTATCTATTATAGATAGATATCTATTATAGATTGTTGAAAACAATACATATGGCTCAAGGTCAAATTTGAAATTGGTGATCCAAAAATTGGCAGCCTCTTGTGGCTGTACCAGATTTGGGTGCAGCCTCAGAAGTCTTAATGATGACACAATTATTATATTCAGTTACAATGGTAAATAATGAAGTCTTTGGATGCAGTGAACTCTTACATTCATCGGGCTGAAATTAGGTTTCAAAAACCTAACCATTGACAAAATATTAAAAATCATATTTTTATATATGCTTTTATCAAAAATACTGTATACACAAAAGCTTATCCTATATATAGTTTGCAATTATAAAAATATAATAATTCTTGGTATAAACTATAATAGCAAACTCTGGATGCAGTGGATATCAGATTATAGCAGAAAAGGGCAATGCAAATTTGTTCATTCAAGCAAAAGTCTAGTGTAATAATTTGTTACTCCATTTTGCATTACAGTAATTCTTTTATGTTGCTGAGAATCGGGAACTACCAAAGGCCCTAGCTATACGGTATTCGGAACTGGGATATAAAGAACAGAAAATGATAATTGCATTAAAAATTGATGCAAAACATGTTTCTTCAATACAATACCAATACATTACTGTTCGGGTAGAGCCTATCTGCTGAAACATTATGAGAGGTTTTTAAATGGTGTAACTTTTAAACCAAAAGCATGTACAGTACCATATATTAAATTCTAAAAATATAGATTTCTTGTAAATGAAATTATAAATGCTCTTGTAACTACGTACTATATATTTTTAAGAGAACAATAGAAAGTACAAATAACTGTGCTCGGTGAAAATAAACCAAACTTTATAGTGGAAGAATTACTTAGGCTACAGCATTGATTGATATATTGTTCAAAGCAGAGTGGAAAAATCAATAACAGCATCGTCCTAATATTAGATCGCCTTACCTCGGAACCCACGTTAACAGAGAGTACTGCCACAAGCATAGCATGCTCTTGCACCGCCTCTCGGGAGTCAGGGATGGCGCCACAAGCGCTTCAAATAATAGGTCTGTCAGCGTGTCACTCATGTCTTTGCGGCTGTACTTATATACATTCCTTCTATTTGGCTGGCGATCCCGGCCATATTGCTTTCCGCCAAACGGTTCAGGAGTCCCTCAGTGCTTTCTTTATGTTGGCAAGCTGTTCTTTCTTTTTCTCATCAGTGTCGAGAGCCATGAGCTTACGAAGAGCCGGCGGAACATATTTACCATTACCTCCAGCATCCTTATTTTGATCGTGCACTACATTGCCATCCTTGTCTCGCAAACGACCATAAATTCTTCTGTCAAATAAGCTTCCTCCTGATGCTGGTCAGTGTCTTTGCTTCCAGCATCTCTAAATTCTGCATTACCTTCATCTTCACCATTATCTTCACTAAACTGTGCATCATTTTCACCATTATCTTCACTAAACTGTGCATCATTTTCACCATTATCTTCACTAAATTCTGCATCATCTTCACCATTATCGTCACTAAATTGTGCATCATCTTCACCATTATTTTCACTAAATTCTGCATTATCTTCACTAAATTTTGCATCATTTTCACCATTATCTTCACTAAACTGTGCATCATCTCCACCATTATTTTCACTAAATTTGCATCATCTTCACCATTATCTTCACTAAATTTT
>WNGS01087021.1:4554227-4566787 GCA_020271785.1 Procambarus virginalis
CTATCATCTCTCTTTTCTTTCCTTCTCCTCTCTCGGTCGAACTCTTTCCTTTCCCGCTTCTCCCACGCCTCTCTTTTTCTTCTCTTTCTCTCTCTTTCTTTCTCCTCTCTCTCCTCTTCTTTCTTCCTCCTCTCTCTTTCTTTTCTTCTTTCTTCCTCTCCTCTCTCCTCTTTCTTTTCTTTCTTCCTCATCTTTCTTCCTTCCTCTCCTCTCTCTCTTTCTATTGCTCTCTTATTCTCCCTCTCTCTATTGCTCTCTACCCTCTCTTTCCTCTCTTCTCTCATTCTTTCTACTCTTCTCCTCTCTTCCTCTCTTTCCTTCTCTCTATCTCTCTCTCACCAGTGCCAGTGCCATCATTCTTTAAAGATATGTGTGTTAAATTGCCTTTAGCAGCATAATAATATAATTGGTAGATAATAAAGAGCATTTTATTTTAAAAAAAATAATCATACAATCTTTAAGTTTATCTATGCAATGTCTTTCCCTCACTAAACAACAAAATAAGGATAAACTTTAAAGGGATTCTGACTGTGGCACTGTTTGCAACAACTTGAAGTGAGGAGAAGCATTTACTCTATAGCTCACTTGGATGAACACCTAGCTGGCTTCAAGCACTTGGCTACTCCTTCATTACACATAATAGCTTGAAACCGCACGGAATGGACCTTAGTAAAGTGGTTGGATATATCCCGAGTGCCAACTGTGTTGCATGGCTAGAACCTTGCAGGTTGCATGTTTGCAATGAATGTTGGTTAGTAAAGAAATGAGTCACCAAGTAAGAGTTGCATAGTCACCAAGTAGAGTGAATTCAACAGGCAGCCAGTCCTTGATTTATGGTATCACTTTACCATATTTTGGCAATCTTATATATATATATATAGATAATATATATATATAATATAATATAATATATATATAATATATATATATATATATATATATATATTATATATCTATATATATAGATATATTATCAAACAAATCACCACGAGAATATCCAATGTACACCTGCAAATAACACACTGCAATTAACCCCTGAGCTAAATAATATGCATGCTCTAGCCTAATTATAGATTCACATATTCAAATAAGTTTTCTCCTCATAGTCGTTTAGTGATGACTGATGAGCCTGGAGCATCTTCTTGTTACTCACTTACATCACACACACACACACATCATTGCCTGTTCCATTAAACCAGGTATCATCAAGCATTTACCCAGCCCCTTACGAAACCTGTGCTCTTTTCCTAATCATGGCGACCATGTTTACATTAAACAGTTTATGCACATAGGAACTTCACAACCCAAGTTATTATTCTTATAAAACATGAACCTTGTAGCGTATCGGAGCTCAGATTGTTTACTAAATGTAACAAGGCTACTATGATTGAAAAAAAGATGTAACCAATTTTTGTAACAGAAACCGTAAATGCCTCGGGGCTTTGTATTTGAACCTCCACCACCAATTTTTTTGACGAAATGGATTATGCACTGGACCATTATGCTTGCGAGCTTCGTGTCTCTTTCAGTCAGGAGAGCAGAGCAGTTGTAGAGGGGCGTTGCAGGTGGCTGTGGCACAGAGTGGCACTGTGAGTGATCTGGTGTCTGCTCTACCCTACCTCCCTTACCTCTTCTTCTCCTATCCACGGGATCCCTTAGGCTCATCCTGACTCATCCTTATCCTTACTGAAGTATGGGCTTCCTCTCCCTTAACCTCGTCCAATCGGTCCAGTTTCTATACATTCTGCTCTCTCTCTTGCCCTAGGCTTCTGACCTCTTTCATTCCCTTTGATTCCTCTTGACCTTTCTCGATCCTTCTGATCCTTATCCTTCCTCTCCTGATCTCATCACCTTTGCTATCCTAAATCCTGTCTACAGTCCTCCTCAATCACTCCTCAATCTCTTTTTATCCTCTCTTGACTCCTTCCTAATCTCAATGTACATTTTCGTGCTGCCTCCTCTCTGCTCCAATCAGTTCATATTTTATTTACTACCTATATTCTTCTGACTTGCAGCCCTGTGCATGAGGGGTACCAGTCCACAAGCTATAGCCTCGTGCATGACAACCCTCCTTTATATATTGTTAACAGCCTGACTCTATCATAATGATAAAACAACCTTGGCCACAGTATAGCGACATACTATCTTGATTACAATATTGAAGTTAACTATTTTTGTCCATACTGCAGACGACAGACTATTTTATCCGACTGCAGTCGACAGATTATTTTATCCACAGTACTGCAAATGATAGACTATTTTATCCACAGGACTGCAGACGATAGATTATTTTATCCACAGGACTGCAGACGACAGATTATTTTATCCACAGGACTGCAGACGACAGATTATTTTATCCACAGGACTGCAGACGATAGATTATTTTATCCACAGGACTGCAGACGATAGATTATTTTATCCACAGGACTGCAGACGACAGATTATTTTATCCACAGGACTGCAAAAACGACAGCTTATAGAAACATCCACATATTTACCATTCATGGGAGAACTCATATATTTCTGGTTTAAAGTCGCCTGAAAGTTGAGTGTGCTGTGGAGTAGCAATTTTCTACACAGATTTTTTAGTATGGAATAGGAGTAATAAATGAAGTTCAGTGTGAATTTACTGAATAAATTGGCTGGCATTAGACTTTCTAATGGTTTCTTGCATACTTCTCTACTTTACACCTGGGGTTGTTGGTGTGACTGCATACTTGAGAAAAATCACCGAATTTTGGGCCCCATGATGAGTAAAGTCTCGGTAGTTTTACTTGCATTATGTATCGGACAGCTTGAACGAGAATAGTCTGAGGAAAAATCACTGCATCACAATGCGCTTAGCTAGTTGTAACTACAGTACATGTGACTGGTAATTCTCTCTGGTGTATCACAGAGTCTTGGATAGAAGAGATGAATTAGCAGAGGTTTGAGATAGACAATGTTGTTGTTAAAGATTCGTTACCTGGAACAAAAAGTTTCAAGTAACACGGGTTATGGTGAGCCCGTAGTGCCTTAGAAAGACAATGGATATTTTGTATACCTGGTTGATGGGGTTCTGGGAGTTCTTCTACTCCCCAAGCCCGGCCCGAGACCAGGCTTGACTTGTGAGAGTTTGGTCCACCAGCCTGTTGCTTGGAGCGGCCCGCAGGCCCACATACCCACCACAGCCCGGTTGGTCCGGCACTCCTTGAAGGAAACAATCTAGTTTCCCCCTTGAAGATGTCCACGGTTGTTCCTGTATATATGTATGTGTTGACTGAACACTTAACGGGATAGTTAAAGTTATTATGTGTATTTCCAGTGCCGAAGCTAAATATGTTTTTTGTGGTTATGCTTGAGAATATGATAAATATTTGACTTGTCTGGCACCTAGAACGAAGTTTCAAGAGTAACTTGAGCGAAGCTTGAACTGATATAGTGAAGTGTTTTCGATTGGCGTTTACACAACTCACACTCTTTCTCTACTGTGAAGACAACATCCCACCTTTCTTGTGATAAGACAGTATTCTTCCTTTGTTGGGACATGACAACAACCTTTCTTTCTTGTCATTTTTTTATTAATACATTAGGTACATATGCATTTGCTTCTTGTCATAAGACAACGACATTCTTTGTGATAACACCCTTTATTTATGGAAATATCACCCCCTCCCCTATGTAGTGATAACACGCTCCCTCTGAAAATATCACCCTCTCCCGCTGTGTAGTGATAACACCCCACCTTTATTGTGATAACATGCTTCTTCTGTGGAGATAAGACCCGAGTTTCTCCCCCCCCCAACCTTCCCTACTCACTCTATGGTGATAGTCCCCTCCTGTGTGGTGATAGCACCCTCCCTCTCTGGTGATAACCCCTCCCTCTCTGGTGATAACCCCCCTCCCTCTCTGGTGATAACACCCTCCCTCTCTGGTGATAACACCCTCCCTCTCTGGTGATAACACCCTCCCTCTCTGGTGATAACCCCCTCCCTCTCTGGTGATAACACCCTCCCTCTCTGGTGATAACACCCTCCCTCTCTGGTGATAACACCCTCCCTCTCTGGTGATAACACCCTCCCTCTCTGGTGATAACACCCTCCCTCTGGTGATAACCCCCCTCCCTCTCTGGTGATAACCCCCCCTCCCTCTCTGGTGATAACACCCTCCCTCTGGTGATAACCCCCCCTCCTTCTCTGGTGATAACCCCCCCTCCCTCTCTGGTGATAACACCCTCCCTCTCTCTGATAACACCCTCCCTCTCTGGTGATAACACCCTCCCTCTCTGGTGATAACACCCTCCCTCTCTGGTGATAACACCCTCCCTCTCTGGTGATAACACCCTCCCTCTCTGGTGATAACACCCTCCCTCTCTGGTGATAACACCCTCCCTCTCTGGTGATAACACCCTCCCTCTCTGGTGATAACACCCTCCCTCTCTGGTGATGACACCCTCCCTCTCTGGTGATGACACCCTCCCTCTCTGGTGATGACACCCTCCCTCTCTGGTGATGACACCCTCCCTCTCTGGTGATGACACCCTCCCTCTCTGGTGATAACACCCTCCCTCTCTGGTGATAACCACCTCCTGTGTGGTGATAACCACCTCCTGTGTGGTGATAACACCCTCCCTCTCTGGTGATAACCACCTCCTTGTGTGGTGATAACACCCTCCTGTGTGATGATAACACCCTCCCTCTGTTACAGGCTCGGTGTCAACTCCGGAGGGATCACAGAGTTCCGGCTACACCTACGGACCCGCTTTGCAGGTGATTAGGTGTAATATACTGTGTATACTTGTATATCTACATTGGTACATTGGGGGTTAAGAGAGTACACAGAAATGATGTTGATTTTATTATTGTGACTCTTGGGGGTTAAGAGAGTACACAGAAATGATGTTGATTTTATTATTGTGACTCTTCGCCTGCATGTTGATTTTACATTCTTGTAAAGCCACTAGCACGCATAGCGTTTCGGGCAAGTCCTTAAACTAACAGATAATTTTAAGTAGATAATGTAAGATGTAGATTAAGATTAAGGTAATAATAAGTAGTATCTAATAAGTAGATAAGATTAAGTAGATAGATGTACAAGAATGTAACAACTCTTGTATATATCTTAAAAAAATAATAATAATTTACAGTAAGATTGACAAAAAAAATTTACAGGTACATTGTAAGAAATTTTGACACAATAAACAATGATTAGATTAATACACAATAATATAGGGTGTATACATATATATATCTAGGTGAACATAGGGTATATAGTTATATTTTTACGTTTGCGTAGGGTGTATATAGTTATATATCTTGGTGTAAATAATGGTATATACTCATATCTAGGTTTACAGCAGGTGGATAACTGTACAATTTGTGTACAGGTGATGAACAACTGTGTGAGTAATTACGAAGCCTCAAATAGTCTGATAATTAATGTACTCCTGTAACAAGTTGAGTATACCAGAGACTTCATAGGTCAGGAGTGTACATCACATGCTGACGGTAAACCGCATAAAGTGGATAGTGTGAGTGGTGTACATTGACAGTAGTTCGTTAGTTGTGAACAAGTGGAATTTTTCTATCAGTCGTTGGGGGTGTAGCCTAGTGTACGTTAGGCGCTGGGAGGGAGGGGGGGGGTTAGTGTGTGTTCAGTAGTATACATAAGGTGTATACTTATATATCTAGGTATACACAGGGTGTATACTTATATATCTAGGTATACACAGGGTGTATACTTATATATGAATGTAAACTAGAGTTTCGGCTCTTTATTCCCGCCTCTTAACCATCAATCAACTGGTGTATAGATTCCTGAGCCTACTGGGCTCTTATCATATCTACATTTGAAACTCTGTATGGAGTCAGCCTCCACCACATCACTGCCTAATGCATTCCATCTGTTAGCTACTCTGACACTGAAACAACTTTGTTTTAACGTATCTGTGGCTCATTTGGGTTCTAAGGATCCACCTGTCCCCCCCCTTTTTCGTGTGCATAGTTTGCCTGTATCTAGTCAATTCCGCTGAGAATTTTGTAGATAGTAATCATATCCCCCCTAATTCTTCTGTCTTCCAGAGACGTGAGGTACAATTCCAGGTATAATTCCACACGTAAATCATACCTCTCAGCTCGAGGACTAGTCTGGTGGCATAGGTAGGGAAGTGTATTAAGGAGTGTAGGTGGGGATAGTGTAGTGGGGATAGTGTAGGTGGGGGATAGTGTAGGTAAAAATAGTGAAGGTGGTGACACTGTCAGTACATGATAGCCACAGTTTTCAGTTATTGTGGCTTAAGAAGTTGTACCTAGGGAGGTAGTGTGAGGGAGGAAATGTGAGAGGTAGTGTGAGTTGAGGTAGTGTGAGTTGAGGTAGTGTGAGTTGAGGTAGTGTGAGGGAGGTAGTGTAGGGTACTAACCTGCGTGTCCACACGCCCAGAGCGAGCCCCGCGGGTGTCGAGTGTGGTCTCCTGGGTGCGTGCTGGCGCTGGCCTCACCGGCCTCCTCAGTGGGTCCACACGCCTCAGATGTCTCCAGTCTGCCAGCTACGTCGCCCCCTTCACCTCCGGTTCCCACCTCGCCCACGCTGCCGCCCTCGCCCGCCAGCAGGGAGCTGAGGGATGTGCTGCACAAGATCAGTCAACTGCCTGGAGCTGCCTCGCCGCCCCCACCCCACAGCCCACGCCCTTCTCCACACTACTGCCCGCCCACGCGTCACCCCACCGCCCACACTCGCTATTGCTCCTCCCGACCCCGTGGGCGGCGCCCTTTGGGTGCCTCACTGTCCCTGGAGGTTTCAGGGCCCTGCCGCCCACGCTCCTTGCCCCTCACTGCTGCCACGCCCTCATCCCCACCCTGCTTGGCCGACCCGCCCTCACCCCTCCTCCTCCCCGCTTCCACTTCCACCCCCAATCTAGCAGCTACATGGCCCTCACCCCCGCCCACACCCACCTTGTGGCCACCCTCGTGGGCGGCTCACGCATCGTCCACCACCCAGCCGCCCATGATCACACCCCCGTCATGACGCCCACAGAGGGCGTGTGGAGAAGGGACGCGATAGATTCCAGGTTTACATGGAGAGCCAGAGATCACGGAGTGGAGAGAGTATAGCCACACACACACACACACACACACACACACACACACACACACACACACACACACACACACACACACACACACCACACACCCACCCACCCACCCACCCCTACCTACCTCTGAAATTCCCTTAGGAGTGAAAAGACATGGAGAACTAAACTAGTTGAGGCCACAGAGAGCAACTTTCTGACGCAACAGGCCCAGGAGACGACTAAGTCAAGAGGCTGTGGTGCTCCTTGAACGTGAGATAAGATCTCTCAGAATGATCTTTATGATCATTCTATCATATGGAATGATCTATGGGCTTCACTAACGAATGATCTTTACCTAGGAAGCAACCCCACAACCGGTCTAAATCCTGGGTACCCATGTTACTGCCAAGTGAACAGAGACATCAGGTGGAAGTGATTGGAAAACGAGGATAATAGAGAGGAAAAGGAGGGCTTAAGAGGAGGAAGTTCACTTTGAGAAGAGTAACGGACACAATATGTGAACAACGTAGCCTACAAAGTTAAGGATCAATCAAGATTATTACACAACAAAATGTAGGAAGGTTTGAAGAGTTAAACGGTCTTTAAAGTTATTAGGTCTTCAGTGTTAAGAAGTCTTCAATGTGGAACCGGAACTTCTGTCTGACACGGGCAAGAGAAATGTTTCCGCCAGAGATTGAACCAAGGACGATAATCGTGACACGGGACAAATTATAGAACACGGGGTATGGTTAGACACTCGTGAGGCAAAAGACTCGCTAACGTGTTACTAACATCGCTGTAATTCAATGTTAGGAACAGCTTTGTTAGCGTATGGGTAGTGAGCAGATGGAATGGGTTATAGCCCGTTAGAGAGATCACCACGACCCAAACCGCGTAAAACAAGGCCATGATAAACTAGTTTAAGATAAAAACGAAGCACGTACCGTAATAAATTCCCTGTAACCTACCCGACCCCTCTATTGTCAACTCATGTCTGTTTGTTTTTAATCAACGCTGTTTGTCCACCAAATTGTAGTGTTGTGCTGCTTTTGCAGCCATGTTCCCCGCCCTTTTTTATCCCTAGTTTTATTTGTTCTCTACACAATTTATTCTTTAATCAAATTACTATTAAGTTTTAGTTCATTTAAGTTTTTCTCCTGCCCGAAAACTGCTTTGCGTACTAGTGGCTTTAGCATTGTATGTACTAGCCTATCTATAAAAAATCATTCTTTGTAAAATCCCTTGTTGTATGTACCTTACCTAAATAAACAGTTTATTTATTATTTTTATGAGGGCCGCCTCGGGGAAGGTCAGCCGGCACGCCGTGAATACTCACAAAGTCAAGGGCCCCCGAGGGATCCGAGATCTCTACAGACACAGCCGAAGCCGGAAAGGAGCGTGCGGCCATTCGAGCTGAGCCACAAACTCCGGTATGACACCGCAACACGGGTGGGCGACAAATTCTCTAGGCCCAGGAGCTCGAGGACGTCAACACGTGAGGACGTCGAGGAGGGCAACTTCTACAACGGGCCAGTCCACATCAGCAGAAAAATCCACCCGCACTGTGTTCTATTCTTCGAATACGGCTAGTACCAGCCCCGTCCATACGGCAGGTGGGCGGCCGCCGACCAGCGGGAGCTCCCCTACACCCCCACAGCAACCCACCACCTCAGCACTACGGCAGCGACCACTGACCACAGAGCTCGACGTCTGCACCTCTGGTGGCGCAGCCAGCCTTTGTAACACAATAGCTACGAAAACGGAACTCGCTTCCTATGATAGTCTCACATATACCATATATTAAAAGCAATGTAAATAGCATATAAATGCCTCGATCATTGTAGAGCCAACTCTACAGCTCTTCTGGCTGTACAATCTACCGCATTAAATAACACTTAGGGATCAATGGCGACGGGTATACGGAGTTTAAAGAACCGTGGTTCAGCTCACAACCAATTGATCCAGGGTTCGATTCCCGGGTAGGACGAGATGCTTAGATACATTCCTTACTCTCGATCGAACCCATTCATCTAGTAGTGACATAGGTAAGGAGATAGGCAAACAGTTGTGTGGGCTGCAAACCGATGGAAGGCCAGTCGTAGACATTCGTTTCAACGGCAATGGGAAAAAACGAAGGGAGGGTAAACTCGTTTAACAAAAAGAGGAGACTTTGTGTATTTCATGCTAGGACATAATATATGAAACTGTAAAACCATTCCTTACAAATATGACAGCTTACAAGACTATACGTACGTTAAAGGTGGCCGCAGCCGTATTGCATATATCACTTGCATATCAGCGGGTTGTATTACCTAGGGGAGAGTCAATAGCTTTTGCTCTGTCTCTCTTAGATGTAGAGACCCAGGTAGAAGGGGTTTAGATCAAATCGTACACGGACATTTCGCCCACTGCTTGTTTTCTAATAGTTAAAACTTTATATATACTTTGGTTAGGCTTGCTTAGGTCATGCTAGGTTGGGTTAAGTTTGGTATAGGTTATACAGGGTTGGATTAGGCTAGGTTAGGCTTTAGTTAGGTACATTTTTTTAATAATTTAATACAGTAGTAGAAATCATGCACGGAATGATCCAAATCCGACAGAAACACCACGAATATGATGTAGACTTCTCTAATCTTCGACACCATTTCACCCTTAAGGGCTTTATCGTATCGCCTTACAGGTGAATGTAATCTTAAATAATGTCTCTAATTCCATCTTGGCGTTACGCATGTATAATTGTATAGTTAGTTCTCTTCACTCTGGACTGCATTCAACCATCTCACTTACACAACATATTCTAAGAGCTTATCTCTTCTATTGTTCTATTCAGGCTCTTTTCCCAAGACTGTTTAAAAAAAAAAACCCTGGCTCATAAATTCGGCACTCTATTGCAATTAGCATTGCATCTGGTTTCTTGTCGAAATTTACTATCACTATTCGTCTAATACATAATTTTCTGAACTCAAAATTTGCATAATATAATTTTTGTCACTTTAGCTTAGCTAATACATCATCATCATCTTTTGTAAGGCACCTTACATCATCTAATAAGGTGCCTTACAAAATGTTCAACCATTTGATCACTATCAATTTTCTTAGTAATGAATCGATTATACATGTGAACTTACCACCAGTTCAAATCACACCATAACATGGGCGGTAGTACAGGTCCATCGTATTCAGATAAACATCATAAGTGTCACGGTAGCCTATCAGAACTGAACCAACCACTTTATTTCTTTACAATCCAGGGCTATTGTGGGCAATAGCTATTGTCCTATTCACTACCAATTCATTCATTAGGAATCAAATTATTGTATTTCCCAAGCCAAGCGTCCACAGTCACAGGACCTTTGACAACGCTAATCCAACGGTATCATAAGCGTTAGTTCAACTACGTGTATGTATGTATGTATGTATTGTATGTATGTATATATATATATATATATAATATATATATATATATATATATATATATATATATATATATATATATATATATATATATATATGTGTCTAGACAAAATTATACACTTTGATAACTAATTCATAATTTGTTGTCGTTTCAGTCACCACCACGACACACATGCGCTTATAAATATGGCAAGTGGAAATAATATATATATATATATATATATATATATATATATATATATATAATATATATATATATATATATATATTATAATTATATAACACACACACGATTACTACCTTAATATCCTACTGTAGGACACACCTCCGTTTTTTCATTCCAGGCAGTGAAAATGGTTTATAAAGCTCAGGGTTGATAACCCAAGATAATTACTCGATGAATTATTTTCAAACATTCATAATCTTATTGCTTCATGGGAATGTGAGAATGTAGAATGTCTAGTTGAGGTCTAGAGAGAATATCTGATGCCATTTTGGCAACCATAAGCGTCTCTCGGAAGAGGCTGTGAAAACAGAATTAACATGTGAAATCGCACTCAACACGAAACGAATTAAGAACACACTAACATGAAAAGATTAACAAGTGAAAATCGCACTCAACGAAAAAACAAAACAATAACAGTTTACATTTTCGTCATTAATAATTTATACATTGTTTACGCTTGTAACTTAGTAAAGTCATGTTACCCAGGAAATCCTCCACATATTTAAATATATCACATTACGTCACACTGCAATAATGTTATAAAATACTGGCTTGAAACCGAAATATTATTAATGAATAAATGGTTAACTGATCATTAATAGTCGTGTTGTATTCAAAGACAAAACATAATCTTGACAAAGTATAGGTATTTATACCATAAACAGTACCTCCTTCGGGGCATCCAGCAAGTTTTATTACACAAGAAAAATTATTAAAAATTAAATACGAGGGAATATACTAAGCTATATATATATATAATATATAAAAATATATTTGTGGAACTGATAAGGAGCCATATGACTTGCCGCAGGATGACCCACCTCATCCCCTAGTAACTCCACCCGCCTGATGTCAGAATGTCGGGACGTCTTACTAGGATCCGGGCATGGTCGACGAAAATATATATAATTTAATATATTTATATATAAACTGATAATGGTACACCTATGTATATTGCTCTAAATATTATTAATGTTGTTGTTAAAGATTCGCTACCTGGAACATGAAGTTCCAAGTAGCACGGGCTATGTGAGCCCGTAATATTATTAATTTACATTGTTAACTATATTAGAAAAAAATTAACAACAATTACCAATTTGTATTTTGATATGTTACCATTTTTTTTTATCTCTAGTCACCCATCCAGCCTTTTATGATCTGTATTTATCATATTTATAAATTAACTTTTAATTCATAATAAAATATAAATATTAATATTAAAGAATATTTAGTTTTATCAAAAATTAATTAAATATCTTCAAGTGCCGTGAAAATGGTGTTTTACAGTGCGAGTAATGAATATTCTTGCCTAATATCTATTCTAGTATATGCAAAACTCAGAAAGTGCTCATAAACCACAGAAAATGATCAAATATCAACAAAAAATATCTTCAATTAATTGAAGATATTTAAACAAGAATTAATTAAACAAGAAATTGAAAAAATTACCAGATGTAAATATTAATAGAAAACGGGTGTAACAAATAGGGGAGACAATTGTCGTTCCTCTTGGGAACACAGCAGGGGTGTTGGACGCAGTCGAATGCTGTAGTTGTAATGTAGGATGTCGCCTTACTAGGACGCACAGCCGTAGGATCTAGGAATGTAGGATATGGATGTAGAACTGGGGCGTGGCCGGAAAAGGAGGGAGGGAGGGGGGGGAGGGGGATCGCTACATCTAACACCTCTGTGTGTGGAAGGGAACGTGGGCGCTTTACTGTTTGTGTGTGTGTGGTGTGTGTGTGTGTGTGTGTGTGTTGTGTGTGTGTGTGTGGTGTGTGTGTGTGTTGTGTGTGTGTGTGTGGGCGCGCGCGCGCGCTCCTATCTCATTGAATTTGATTTTAATAATGTTTATTTTATTAGTTTTGTACT
>WNGS01087021.1:4569989-4583265 GCA_020271785.1 Procambarus virginalis
CAACCCCGACCTTCCAATGACTGTCCTCAACATTACCAGTCACCCTGCCAAGTTTGGGGTGGCTAGCCCAAAGCGTCTGCCCTCTATCTTCGACTTCAGGCTTTCATTGTACAAACTGTATCTAATTCTTAGCAAAATATGTTGACATTTCAAGCTGAATGTTGTTAAAGGCATGGGAACGTCTGTAGGTTTTAAGGCAACATGAAATACATATAATCGAAATTAACAATGTTGATTTTGCAAGTTGCAGCTAGTAAAAAAAAAACGGAATTTGTAAATGTATTTGCTCACGTTAGCATGTACGTATGTAAACACATTTATATAAACACGACGAAGGTTGTAAATAATACAAAATACTCAAAAGTGCAAACACAACACGCATAAACATATATATATATATATAATATATATATATATATATATATATATATATATATATATATATATATATATATATATATATATAGTATATATAAAGAAAAAATGTGGCTACGGAGCACTGATGCCAGGTACTATCCCGACCGCCCACCCCAGGTGCCACGCCCAGACCGCCACACCCAGGAATCCGCCCACACCCAGGGGGTACCCGCCCACACTCAACACATCTGCTGCACACCTGCCCAGAGCCTCACCAACGATTCCTCGGGGAGTTGTGCCCGATTGACGGGTCGGTTCCGAAGAGAAACCGACTTCCGACGGAATAAATGTTCCGTTATAATGCTGAGGTGTGGGTCCCAAGAGCTAAATCTTGTTTCCCATAAGATAAGACACCAAATGCCATTAGCAGTCCGAGTAGGTCTAGTTAATTTAGGTGAATACCCCTGCATTACACATTAATTACAAATTAACACCAAACACCAGATTGTTAAAACACTAGTGACGTCATTCTGGCGGTTAGAGCACATCGATGACGTCACACTACGTCATAATTATCAATGACGCACACTACGCCATAATCAAGAACCCCCATGGCTCCCAGTCCTTTCCTTGACATGGCAAATGATATCAAATTCCCATCACACTTAATACTGATTCGTCCTAAGATTCGCTATTCATATTATTTCTACTAAGTGTTGTGAACCCAGTGAAAGTGTTGATATGGTACAAATATAGTTGTGCATTAATTGGCTGTTGATTGCTGGTGTTGACTTTTTGATGTGTAGGCCTCGCTGATGTCGAGCCGCCTGCTAGTGCTGTACCTATCGATGATTTCTGTGTTGTTTGTAGATTTCTCTGGTGATGGTTGGTTGTGGGAAGAGATTATATGTTCCTTGATGGAGCCCTTTTGTTTATGCATTGTTATCAACACCAGCAATCAATAGCAGTTAAGCACAACTATATCTAACACTTCAAGACCCCGAACCAATATAGAAGCATCAAAAGGAAGTATGAGGGCCAATAGGCTTTCTGCAGTTACTTCCATTCTTAGTTTTTATACCCATTGGTTCGTGTTCTGTCATGTGCAAATATCAATCACCTCACCGAAAACTTTTGTACCATATCACCTCACCAACATGCAAGTATAATATGGATGTATTTGAGTGTTTACAGGTTACAGTTGTGGGTGTAAACTAAGTCTTTGAAAATGTAATAAGTTATTACGAAATGAGTTTAGGCGTCGCGTCAGACTAGAAATAAAAATGAATTGTGGAGAATTAATTTTCAAATTCCACGACAGTAAAGAGAAACATATGAATTAAGGAATTATTAGTTAGAATAATGATAACGTGTAGAATATTAATCTTACCTTTTGGTCATATTCAACATTCATATATAGATATATATAATTATAATCATGTACATGGTTACTTATATTCAAGTAGATATGTAGTGTACATTGCGTTATGAGTACACCTGTACCCACCTATGCTTCTTCCTACAGGTGACTTCGGAGCCTTGTGATGTCGGCCAGATGTAGTAAGTAGACAGGTGTTGATGTCTCTCTCTCTATCTCTCTCTCTCTCTCTCTCTGTCTATCTCTCTCTCTCTCTTCTCTCTCTCTCTCTCTCTCTATCACACACACACAGGCATCCCCCCCGGAGAGCCGGTGGCCGAGCGAACATCTCGCTAGACATGTGATCCTGTGGTCCCGGGTTCGATCCGGGCGCCGGTGAGAACGATGGGCAGAGTTTCTTTCACCCTATGCCCCTGTTACCTAGCAGTAAATAGGCACCTGGGAGTTAGTCAGCTGTCACGGGCTGCTTCCTGGGGTGTGTGTGGTGTGGGGGAAAAAAATGTAGTAGTAGTAGAAACAGTTCATTGACAGATGAGAGGCGGGCCGAAAGAGCAGAGCTCAACCCCCGCAAGCACAACTAGGTGAATACAACTAGGTGAATACACACACACAAACAAACACACACAATCACACACACACTATAACAACTTCTCCTCTTAAAAATAACGTCGTTTTTTGCCGTTTACTAGTATGGCCAAAAGTGAACGTAATTTGAAATAAAAAAAAAATGAAATAAATTGGGATTTTTTTTTCAACAGTAAGTTAAGGGTCCTCTGATAGGTTAGGTGGGCAGGAAATTCTCATAAAGTTTCAAAACGTTATGAAAAACGTTAATTGAAAGTTCCTCTCCTAACCTTACCGAGTGGGGAGTGCTTTAGGGCAGACACGTACATAAGTACAACTAGGTAAGTACACACACACACAAACACGCAAATCTGTTTTACTGTGAGTGGGATCATTTATTTTTTTGTAATGAATGAATATGTTTCCAATTGTCGAGAAGAGGAAACCTGGTAGACCAACACCTGCTGGATGGAGCTCCACAACACCTGATTAACTCCCAGATACTTATTTACTGCTAGGTGAACAGAGGCACCAGATGCAAAGGAAAGTGCCCAATCGTATCGTCCTGCCCAGGAATCGAACCCGAGACCACTCGGTTGTCATACTGGTAGCGACGATATCACGAGATATATATAAATGTTCCCATGGCATAGTTGCCGCAATGTGTGATATCGGGATTGGGTTAATTGAGTTGTTGACATATTGTTTGATATCTTTATATAATTGGTATAGTGATATCTTAAGGTAATTGCTATATATTTTGATATTCTAAGGTAGTTGCCATATTTGATATTCTGAGCTGGTTGCCATATTTGATATCTTGAGGCAGTTGCCATATTGTTTGATATCTTGGTGTTGCAATATTTGATATGTTAAGTAGTTGCCCTATTTGATATCTTGAGGTAGTTGCCATATTTGATATCTTGAGGTAGTTGCCATATTTGATATCTTGAGGTAGTTGTCATATTTGATATCCAGAGGTAGTTACCATATTTGATATCTTGAGGTAGTTGCCATATTTCACATCTTGATGTAGTTGCCATATTTGATATATTGAGTTAGTTGCCATATTTTATATATTGAGTTAGTTTGCCATATTTGATAGCATGAGGTAGTTGCCATATTTGATATCTTGAGGGAGTTGCCATATTTGATATCTTGAGGGAGTTGCCATATTTGATATCATAAGGTCGTTGCCATATTTGATATCATAAGGTAGTTGCCATATTTGATATCTTGAGGGAGTTGCCATATTTGATATCTTGATGTAGTTGATATATTTGTCTTATGCTACAGGTATCATATAATATGAAATTCCATGTATATTTCCATGAACTATTAGGTAATTCTCACTTTATTTCGTAATAATTAATTAAAACAATTTGATATTGTTCGGTAGTTGGAAAATGCCTTGAGGCAGTTGTCATACTGAGGGGTTATCTTGAGATGATTTCGGGGCTTTAGTGTCCCTGCGGCCCGGTCCTCGACCAGGCCTCCACCCCCAGGAAGCAGCCCGTGACAGCTGACTAACACCCAGGTACCTATTTTACTGCTAGGTAACAGGGGCATAGGGTGAAAGAAACTCTGCCCATTGTTTCTCGCCGGCGCCTGGATCGAACCCAGGACCACAGGATCACAAGTCCAGCGTGCTGTCCGCTCGGTCGACCGGCTCCAAAGTTATGGTAGTTATGTGCATTTTATTTTATAGATTTGCATAATATTGACGATAATTCACTTGTGTGAATGTTCTCTGATGTTTTGTTTTGGTTACATCAGCTGTAAGGACCGGCCAGGAGGGTGTTGTGATACCCCGGAACGGCCCTGGCCGCCACAAGCCCCGCCTTCGCCCCGGAACACCAATCACCAGCTTCCGCCCCCGCCCCAGGCCCCGCCCCCGCCGCGGAACACCAATCATCAAGCTCAGCCGCCAGTGCAAACTCCGCCCATTTACCCTCATGTTCTACCTCTCTGGGCTAACTGGTACTTCTGGTGAGTATTGACAGATGATTAATTTAACTTTATTTAAATATTTACTGAATCTATAGGTCATGCAGAAATAAATACAGAGGTATATGGCATTTTATAGCCAAACCGGTTACCAAAACTTGATCCCAACCCAGAACTCAAGGAATACATTCGAGAAGAGAAGATGCTTTTTCACCCACAGGGTTGAAAAACCCATGGAACCGCCTACCTGCCGAAGCCGTAACTGCCAAACCTTTAATAACTTTTAAAGTACAACTGGAAAAGCTTATCAAAGCAAATGGGTAGACTTTCGACAAGCCGCCGGCTTCCTGTCTTCGTCGAGGCCACTAGTATTCGTTTGGCTCTTAGGTAAATTCAGGTAAATCAATACGCAAAATCCTTAGAGAACTTGATGGGCATAACATATTTATCCCGCAGACCTCACAATGAAACCGTAAAATATTACAACAAATTGTTAGTTGAGAAACATTCATCAACTGACAATTTCAAAGATAAGACGAGGGAAGGTGATCAAGATATCTCCCCTCTTCTCAGTAAGGGAGAGCAGACTCTCAACATCTCCTACAACAAGCAGGCCCAAAACCAAAAGAACAATGTACAAAATATTGATCAAGAAACATCAAATTAATCGTGCCGCGTATTCTACCACTGTACCATTGCTGAAGTGAACAATTCATACAACCAGATTTCTATTGACATATATATGTCAATGATTTCTCAGTTATATTTATCAAGCAAAATAATTTGATTTCAGAGTGTAGCTGTGTAAAATATTAATGTACAGAGCGGAGGAGCAATCTCTAAGCCTCCGGGCAATAATGTCAAAAAATTAAGTAGGTTCTGCGCACGTATCAGAATTCCTGAAAGTAAATTTGGCGCATTGTGTGCATGCAATGACATAAATTTTGACGCATTGTCTGTATTCAATAATGTAAATTTGACGTATTGTTTGCATACAATGAGGTTCAGAATCTCGACGTCTGGGATCAGCGCAACATGGGGCCGTGAAAACATCATTGAAGGAGATTTTCACCTTCAAGGGTACCGTCCACCTTTCAGTAAGGACACAACAATAAGAGCAGGTGTCGACTTATGTATAAAAGAGGACTTGATTGCAACTAACAATGAGGAATTAAACAAACATTGGACGCTCAGAATCTTCATACTGCAATGTAAGAACGAAAAATGACAGTGGGAGAATGCTTTAAGGCAGACACAAGAATAGCAGAGGAAGTTACCGATTTGCGTAAGTTGCAGCTGAAGTCCAAGATCTTACAATGGGAGATTATAACCACGAGACAATAGATTTTGGTAAATCTAATATCGCTAATAGAGAGCATATTCGTCTGCATATTCTTGACATAGTACATGACACTTTTCCCATACAAAATGTGGCAAAGCCCTCCCGAGATTACAGCATTATAGATCTTGGGCTAATATCAGAAGGGAGCATGATGGATTAAATACAATCAGGAGAGAAGCTATCCATATCATGTGAACCATATCCTGAGATGGATTACAATTTCAGAAATCCATACTAAGGGTCCAGGACGATGACGTCTTTGCCTGCTAGAAAGACTATCACAGTGTGTTACGGACCTAAATTCCTCGCCCGAGCACGAAGCCATGAAGTCCACGTCATCTGTGAGTCTGCTCCCGAAAGCCCCGCACTATGAACAACGCCATCTAGTGATGATGGGAGATACCGGCAATAAGTGCTGGATGCCTGTCATGGTCGGCTCGTGAAGTAGCCGCTGCTGACCTCTGGTGAGGTGACGCTTAGACAGTGAACGCCATCTATGGAGCGAAGAGGTGGGCGTTTCTGTCTGAGCTAATAAGTGAAGTTTCCTAGTGTTCCCAATATTGATGACGTATCCACTTTCAGAGTCAACCTAGGATGGTTGTGAGGTGCATGGAGTCAGTCTACCCAAGGCAGCCAAGGTCTCTTCACCAGTCTGCTTTGTAGAAGCTGTGAGCCACCCCCGGACGAACTCTGCTGAGCGTGTGATTGCCTGCCTGAGGAGTGGCAGTAACGGGATTCGCCGTATCGGGGCTGGCTGGTGGAAGAGACCACCCACTGAGGTGCCGACTGAGGAGGGTGACCAGCGAGTCACACGAGGCTCCTGCCTAGGGCTCGCAACCCTAGTATTAGTCGTGGAGTGGCCTGACAGCGGAGATGACTAGTACCTGCCAGCTATAGGCTGGACCGTGGTTGTAGGCCATCACGACGAGGCACCCAGTGGGATTGCGATTTGGCTGGCCTGTGGGCAGGGTAGATTCGTCGCAGGATCATAGTGGATTCATCGTGGGCCACGGAAGCAGAAACCAGGGCTACCTAGGAGAAGCATCGCAGAGTGTTGAGCGTCTTCAGAGAAGGAGACATCATTGTACATAGTGTAGTAATATATCCGTCTAAGTTTTATATTTTATATGGTGGTGGAAATTATATATGGAGGAAAGTGCTAATTTTTGTATATATAATGTACTTTCCTTGTTTGCTTTGACTTGCATTACAGAAAACACCCCTTGAAAGTCTCTACTAACTTGGGGCCAGATTCCCAAACTCTACTACCATCAGAGAAGAACCCGGTTGCGTCCCAGTAGGGCCGTAACACAGTGAGAGAGAAATTACTAAATACCTCCTGATATATCAATATGTAGAAGTATCATGGTAGAATTTCATTAAGGTTATCATTGAACTTGTTCAAAAATATGTGACAAGGCAGAGAGGAAATAAAAAAGAACTAGATCGATGCCAAGTGGTAGAGGAAGCTTTAGTAACTAAACACCATCTCGGGAAGAAGTATTTTGTGATGTATACAAAATGTCATCTAATTACACTACCAATTAAATCGGATCAGCCAAAGGAATCTATTAAAAAATGCTTGCTAAAATATTAACAATAATTCAAATTCCTTTTAGGCCTAAATAACTAGTAAAACCAAAACGAAAGGTTCGATAGAAGGCTTGAAGGCTGAGACCATGCAAGCTTCAATCAATAATAAAAGGACAGTCTACACTCTGAATGAATACTTAACATCAGTGGTCGTGCTGGAAAGGTTAGGCAGCATCGCATCACAAGATCAACTCAAATATATGAAGCAGAAAAGAATGAGTGAGGGATAGGATGAAATCCATATTATGTGCGAAACTATCTGGAAGAGCATTGACTTTGCACGCTTCCTCTGTTCGAATCACGCCCCTTTAAACCCTTTGGGTGTGCAGTTAGCAGCCAGTTCTATAAAACAGTTGCCCAATACTCGTCAATCTAGCCGCCAAATCCCGTGTTTTGGAATTAAAAACACTTAACATACGATTCACAATTGAAGAGCCTTTGATCTTTTCCCCGAATATTGTTTCGCAGACACTCATTCGAGTCACACCTCTTTAAAGGCTTCGTCCGCGTGCGCAAATACAAATAAATGCCAACAGACCCTAAACATCTAATCTAGCCTAATGTTGACCTACCTGTTTATTGTTTTAGATTCGGCCCCTCTGAACAAAAAGTTTCAAGTAGCACGGGCTATGGCGAGCCCGTAGTGGACTTACCTGGCACAGGAGTGGGGCTCTAGCTTTTTGTGACTTACCTATAATCGAATCCTAATATATAATAATATTAATATATCTGAAAATAATAGTTTGGACGAGCCTGGCCTGAGGACAGGTTGTGTAGTTGAGGCAGGTGGAAACGACTGAATTGTCGTTTGAAGATCGGGTTTCTATAAACCGAGATGATATATTAAAGATATTTTGCGACGTTCTGCGCACCGAGAGTGTCAGACATTTTAATTTTTTAGTGTGCATAGGAGAAATCTTTGTTTGTCGTTCGAGATCGGCAACATGACGGTGTTGTCAAACGCCAGGTGAACACTACTTATGGTAAGATTACCTTTTTTTATCTTAAAATTAAACGGGAACGGTTTCGAGGGGAGGGGGGAATTATTAGGGGAAAAGTACCAAGCCATTTCGACTATATAGCACATTGGAAGAGGACAGGATAAGAATTTGGAATGTACCGGGGGTGAAGAATGGTGCCCAACCACTTAGACGGTCGGGGATTGAACGCCGACCTGCATGAATCTAATCTTTTTTTTTTTCGAGTGACATTTTAAAATTTTTAGTTGGTGTTGTGTCCATCAGGGTGAGTGTGGCGCTGCTTGTGGTGTCGTGCCTGGCTGGCTGCGGCTATTGGCGGAGGAGGAAGATATATGAATCCTCGGCCTCCCAAACTCTCGGCCACGCCCACGCATACACTACGCCTACGCCCTCAGACGACACGCCCATGTACGGTCCGCCCTTGCCCTTCCTGCCGCCCACTCCCTATCCAGCCCCGCCGCCCTACAGCGAGGCAGCTAGGCCTTCTTTTGACCCCCTGGAGCAGCATCTCTACGACGCCATGTTGGCAGGTAGGTGGCGCCACACACTTATATGCACTCACTATATGCAACATTCGTTAGATCAATTCATAAATGTCCAGCGCCAACATACGTTAGACCAGTTCCTAAATGTGCAGTGCCAACATCATGACAGCTGACACATCCTGACCAGGGGTCGTGACACATCCTGGCCAGGGATCGTGACACATCCAGGCCAGGGGTCGTGACACATCCAGGCCAGGGGTCGTGACACATCCAGGCCAGGGGTCGTGACACATCCAGGCCAGGGGTCATGACACATCCAGGCCAGGGGTCGTGACACATCCAGGCCAGGGGTCGTGACACATCCAGGCCAGGGGTCGTGACACATCCAGGCCAGGGGTCGTGACACATCCAGGCCAGGGGTCGTGACACATCCAGGCCAGGGGTCGTGACACATCCAGTGACACATCCAGGGGTCGTGACACATCCAGGCCAGGGGTCGTGACACATCCAGGCCAGGGGTCGTGACACACCCAGGCCAGGGGTCGTGACACATCCAGGCCAGGGGTCGTGACACATCCAGGCCAGGGGTCGTGACACATCCTGGCCAGGGATCATTGACACATCCTGGCCAGCGTTCAGATGCAGAGAACATTCCTCATGAAGTCCAACATAAGAAAGTCCAGCAAGGCTCTTCCTCTCAGTCGTGGGTAATCTCGGCCAAGTATGACAGGTTACCCCATTACAACATATGACCTTCCATATAACCCTCTCACAACCCCTGCTCCCCTAGGCCACTGGCCATGTTGTAAACAATCCTTGACAATTACACATTAATCGCAAAGCAGGCACTGCGAGCGGGTTGGGGCTATGGGAAATTTTTACCCACTATATCTAATAATCATCTAAGAAATGTATTATTTCTATATCATATCTAAATCAAAACCAAATCATATCTGAATCACAATAGATTCATCATACATTTTGATCCTAGATGATAATGCCACTTGGATCACGTACGCATAGGGCCCTATAGATGCCTACGTGACTTTGTGCTTGATCTCTTATGGATCCAGAAGCTTCTAGAAGGATTTGCTAATTAAAAAAATTATTGGAACATTGATTCAATATCCGGTAGAGATAAAATCGAATCTTTAATAAGAATCAGTGGTACTATTAAGTACTACTTATGATCTTTATATCCTATATCTAATTATATTATAATCACATCTTATCTCAGTCATAAGTCTAGACTGTAAAAATAATCAATCAATATTCATTGAAAGCTACCCCCTCTCAAGGGAGAGGGGGGGCATCTTGGGAACAGGAAGCGCACACGACCAGAGCCCGGACCACCACGCGTTTGTTGACAACTGAGTGAAGAGTGACGGATCCTTAGCGAACATTACCAGCTCAAGGACACCTTATCTAATATCATTATCACCAGTGAACACTCTCTAGAACTGGGGGAGTACCTGGACAATATCTACAAGGAAAATCCTAGAACATTTATGTAAAATAAGAGTGAGGTAAAGGAGAAGCATTGCCAGACGTGTGGCTTTATTGAACAAATAATTACAGTACAGTTACATCCTGCAATACACAAGCCATATATTATACAAAACTTATAAAGACTAACAGTGCTTAAGATATATAATATAATAAGCAAAGTACACATGACTAACACTAGAACAAATAGAAATTAACTAGGAGTGAACATAAACTAACCTGTACACAGGCATGACACAGCTGGTCTGACAACAACAAAACAGTCAAGCGAGCATCCATCCGGGTACAATAATACAATAACACTTTTACTACAAAGAGTGTATAGTGGAGCTCACAGTGACACGGTTTACATCACCTTCATTCCTAATCTTCATCAACTATCACTCTTCTGCAACTGCAGGGACAATCATGTAGCAACGCTACCAGTTCATCATACAGCAAAGCTGTGATATAAAATATCGTGCCTATAAACTCGTGACAAGAGAGAGATAATCAATCTGGCAAACTGTCAGACAAGGCACCCGGCTGGCAGAGAAGTATATTGAAGGTTATGTTGGTATATAGTTGGCCAATTGTATGCTTGTGTGACTTTAATATACCCTATAAGTCTCTGTCGGTTATAAAGCAAGGCAACGCCTCATATCTCAGTAAGTTTATTTATATTGTGGTACAGCAGAATCCCTATCCAAGCTCTAGATCTCATGAGCGTCCATTGTGTCAGAAAAGTTTCAGTTGCAATAAAT
Organism: Procambarus virginalis; assembly: GCA_020271785.1. Taxonomy (NCBI): domain Eukaryota; kingdom Metazoa; phylum Arthropoda; class Malacostraca; order Decapoda; family Cambaridae; genus Procambarus; species Procambarus virginalis. The sequence continues at coordinate 4,580,885 of WNGS01087021.1, forward strand.
AAACAAGACCTCATAAGTGTCCATGGTGTTGGAAGTGATTCAGTCAGGCTGACTGTACTTAATAATAATAAAATGTTTATTTAGGTAAGGTACATACATACAAGGGATTTTACAAAGAATGATTGATTTATAGATAGGGCTAGTACATACAATGCCTAAAGCCACTATTACGCAAAGCGTTTCGGACATGAAAAACTTAAATGACTAAAGCTTAATACTAATTGAGTATAAAGAATAAAAATGTGTAGAGAACAATTAAAAATAGGATAAAAAAGGGGGGGGACATGACTGAAAAAGCAGCACAAATACATTAGGTCGACAAACGGCTTGTTTAAAAAAATACAGACATGGTTGACAATAGAGGAGTAAGGTAGGTTACAGGGAATTTATTAGATAGTGCTTTGTTTTTATCTTAACTGGTTGAGAGAGGTACAGTCTTTAACATGGTTGGGAAGGTCATTCCACATTCGAGGTCCCTTGATTTGTAAGCATTTCTAGTTTGATTAAGTCGTATTCTTGGAATATCAAAACTGTATTTATTTCTGGTGTGGTGCTCATGGGTTCTGTTACAACCTTCAATGAAGCTTTTGAGTTCAGGATTGGCATTACAGTTCAGCGTTTATATTATGTATAATACACGAGAGAGAATGTGCAGTGGCTTAATATCTAACATATTCAGAGATTGAGTAGGGGCACCGAGTGATGTCTGGGGTGATGTCATATAAGTTCATTTAATTGAACATAATTTGTACTTAGTAACAGTACTTAGACACTTTTTAAGGTCATTATCATACTTCTACAATTACTGTTTAAATTGGTTATAGTATAAGTGTATTGGCTGTTAATAGCTATGGTGCTAGGCTAGACTGTGTATGTTTAAATCTCTTATTTAAACAGAGCCAGTGTTCAGTCATTAAAATGCATTTATTAAATCTTATCCTTGTATAAAATACAAGCTGATGTGAGATACCTGTTGGCAGGTGGAGGGGAATCTCAATCAACCTATCAACTAAATCATTCACCCACCTGCCCCTTACAGCCCACAATCTGTATTAGGAAAGAGGAGCTAGGATTTACAACCCTAGGTAGAGATTTTAATTGAATTAATTTGCAGACAGTAATTTTTAATTTAGTTCAGTACAAGTCCCTGGTAGTCTCCTCTATATCAATCTCAGCAGGTTTTTCCCACATTTTTGGTCCTTCGAAACTAGATATTATAGTCCTTCGGTTACAAATATTATTCTAGCAAATACATAGAAACTTCTTGATTTTGCATTGGAATAATTTTTACATATTCTAGCCTAAACCTAGCTATCAGCCAATATTTATCATTACTATATATCTAAGTAAACAATTTGTTTGCAGTGGCTTAAGCCACATATCCATTAACTAGTAAGCATTCATAGCATACTAATACTGTTCTGTTGTGTTAAGAAACCACAGTACTTAATTATCAGTGTCAAAGACACAACTGCATCTTAATCATATATACCATTATTTACCTCACTCGTGGTAACATTACATACATATTTAAGTGTATTATCTAGCATTATCTCTAATCAACTGATTTTCAGAGCTGCTCATTACATAATATTCTTTAAAAAAGAGTTTTTTTATCACTAAGAGCATTTCATTACAAATTACCATAATCAACTGTATCAAACCCTATTACAGATAAAACCAGAGGCATTCTACTGTTTTATCAAGCAACTATTAGGGTAACAGATCTTGTAAAACTTTGCAAAAATAGTGCCATTTACTATTTTTAAAAAATTATTACAGGATTTACCAAGTTGGCGTGTTTCGTGCATTCGGATCACAAACCAAATTATTACAGTACTTTTGATAATTTAGCACCTGCTACATCCAGATTCCAGGGAGGAAATGAAGGACGATCTTTGGAATCATTACCTAAGTAGACAGGAAAGCTCATTTATCAATATATATTAACATATACACATTTATCAAAAAAAGAGAAAATATCGGAATCTCCGAAACTCGGAAAAGGTCAAAATGGCTGACAGTGTTCCACCAGCAGCTGAAACAGGAAATGGAGGGACACTTATGGTCTACAAAATCACCTAACTCAACTGATTGACAAATGTCAAAAGTTAGCTAGACAACCATCTCTGATTTAATAATTCTGAATACCAGAGTTAAAAGCAGCTGTTGATAAGTATGACAAATCAAACGCCATGCAGAGATTTATCTAACAGAAATGGCTACTGCAGATTTAACCCGAAGGAACTTCAGGAAATCATTGCTGAAATGACAATGTATGAAGATAAAATCCAAGATCAACTTGATCCTTTAATCAAACAATATTAGAGCAGGAACCCAATCCATGTGAGCTCATCCACTCAACAGAGCAATGCAACTAT
>WNGS01087021.1:4583365-4593562 GCA_020271785.1 Procambarus virginalis
CATCTCTTCGAGAACATCACTATGGGGCCAATGTCCCACATAATATATCTAATCTCCAACCTGGCGATATTGTCTTGGTAGACAGTGATAGCCCAGGGCTGACTGGCCATTAGGTTAAAGTTGTCTCAGTCCATCCAGATAGCCAGGGAATTTTGAGAATAGTCAAAATCCTGTCTAAAGAACAACTTCCCTGAAGACATTGGACAAACTCATCCACATGGAATCAGTGAGCCAGCTGCAGTTAGATCCTGAGAGACCTTAAGACCTTCTAACTCCACATGACCCACAGACTCCTAACAGACACAATCGTCCACAATGGACAGCCTCACAAATTGCAAGCAAAATTTGCACTTGTATTATCAATCCGATGGAGAGTAAATAAATACAAAAGGTTACTATTGTCCTTGGTATTGGACTCTGTGCCAGTTCTCTCCCTCTGGAAGATGTGGGAAATTTTTGCCCACTATATCTAATATTCATCTAAGAAATGTATTATTTCTATATATCTAAATCAAAACCAAATCATATCTGAATCACAATAGATTCATCATACATTTTGATCCTAGATGATAATGCCACTTGGATCACGTACGCATAGGGCCCTATAGATGCCTACGTGACTTTGTGCATGATCTCTTATGGATCCAGAAGCTTCTAGAAAGATTTGCTAATTAAAAAAATTATTGGAACATTGATTCAATATCCGGTAGGGATAAAATCGAATCGTTAATAAGAATCAGTGGTACTATCAAGTACTACTTATAATCTTTATATCCTATATCTAATTATATTATAATCACATCTTATCTCAGTCATAAGTCTAGACTGTAAAAATAATCAATCAATATTCATTGAAAGCTACCCCCTCTCAAGGGAGAGGGGGGGCATCTTGGGAACAGGAAGCGCACACGACCAGAGCCCGGACCACCACGCGTTTGTTGACAACCGAGTGAAGAGTGACGGATCCTTAGCGAACATTACCAGCTCAAGGACACCTTATCTAATATCATTATCACCAGTGAACACTCTCTAGAACTGCGGGAGTACCTGGACAATATCTAAAAGTAAAATCCTAGAACATTTATGTAAAATAAGAGTGTATAGTGGAGCTCGCAGTGACACGGTTTCCATCACCTTCATTCCTAATCTTCATCAACTATCACTCTTCTGCAACTGCAGGGACAATCATGTAGCAACGCTACCAGATCATCATACAGCAAAGCTGTGATATAAAATATCGTGCCTATAAACTCGTGACAAGAGAGAGATAATCAGTCTGGCAAACTGTCAGACAAGGCACCCGGCTGGCAGAGAAGTATATTGAAGGTTATGTTGGTATATAGTTGGCCAATTGTATGCTTGTGTGACTTTAATATACCCTATAAGTCTGTCTGTTGGTTATAAAGCGAGGCAACGCCTCATATCTCGGTAAGTTTATTTATATTGTGGTACAGCAGAATCCCTATCCAAGCTCTAGACCTCATGAGTGTCCATTGTGTCAGATAAGTTTCAGTTGCAATAAATACACAAGACCTCATAAGTGTCCATGGTGTTGGAAGAGATTCAATCAGGCTGACTGTACTTAATCATATAAGTTCATTTAATTTAATATAATTTTGTACTTAGTAACAGTACTTAGACCATGTTTAAGGTCATTTATCATACTTCTACAATTTACTATTTAAATTGCTTATAGTATAAGTGTATTGGCTGTTAATAGCTATGGTGCTAGGCTAGACTGTGTATGTTTAAATCTCTGATTTAAACAGAGCCAGTGTTCAGTCAAATAACTGAATTTATTAAATCTTATCCTTGTATAAAATACAAGCTGATGTGAGATACCTGTTGGCAGGTGGACTGTGGATCTTCAATCAACCTATCAACTAAATCATTCACCCACCTGCCCCTTACAGCCCACAATCTGTCATTAGGAAAAGAGGAGCTAGGACTTACAACCCTAGCTAGAGATTTTAGTTGAATTAATTTGCAGACAGTAATTTTTAATTTAGTTCAGTACAAGTCCCTGGTAGTCTCCTCTTATATCAATCTCAGCTGGTTTTTCCCACAGGGGCTTTAACCTTCGACAAGCCGCCGCCTTTATGTCCCCGTCGAGGCGACTATAGAGATATGGTGGCCCCTGAAAGGGAGGGGAGGCTTTTTGTCATTGTCGAAGCCACTAGAGACCACTAGATGGTCCTCAGGAAATTGAAAATACATAAATTCTTTTCCCCCTGTTTTCCTTTTGCAGGTCGAAGCGTGTATGACTTCTACGATCGTCGGCACCCAAATGCCTACTACGATCGCTATTTCCTGCCAGACGATACCTCCTCGAGTGAGACGACATCGTTACTGTCCTATCGCCTTCACCGATCCTGTTCCACCCACTTGCCTCGCCATCATTCTCTCAGGAAGTGTGATATGCTTGCTCCACCGCCTTACTCAGAGGTGAGTATGTTTTTCCACATCCCTATGCTTGCTCCACCGCCTTACTCTGAGGTGAGTATGTTCTTCCACGTGCCTCAGCTTGGTCCCGGGACTCAGAGGAGAAGATAATCAGTGTTCCTATTATACAGAAAGAGGGGGAGTTTGGGTAAGAAGAGGTAGGTGTTTTGACAGAAAGGGAAGCCTAACCTTCCGTTTGTTCATGGAGTATTTCATCTGTAGCATCGTGAATAACCAGTTCCTTGTTCAGAACCGTTGTTAATTATGTTTCATTCATGTCCTAGTTAGTATTCATCGAGTACTATGTATTCATTTGAATGATAAATTCTTGTTAGTGAAATATAGGCTTTTTTGTTGGAACTATTAATTACTGTCTAGTTATAGTCAGTTCCAAAATCATTCCTTTGTTTCATTGTCTAGTTGTTTCGCATTGAAGTGTGTGTGATTGTTTATGATGGTTCTACATGTGGGTGGTTGTTTATACGAATGGTTCTACGTGTGGGTTGTTGTTTATACGGATGGTTCTGTGTGGGTGGTTGTTTATAAGGATTGTTCTATGTGTGGTTGGTTCTACGTGTATCCATACTTCACTGCTACTGCTTCTACACCTTATTACTACTGTATCTACATCTTACTACTACTGAATTATGCAGTTTTGCTGTATTATACTGTATTTCTGTATCATGTTACATTACTGTCTGAGCGCCTGACAGCTACTGTACCCATGGCAGGTGGCAGCCAAGCCGGAACTGTACCCAGTAGTGGTGATGAAACACGGCATTACAGAGGTCAACTCCACCAAGTCAATGAGTGAGGCTGCTGTAATCACGCACCCGCCCTCCTGGCATCCTCCGTACCACCATTACATATACAGATCAGGTGGGTGGAAGCCTCTTCATCAATCTGAAAAAACTCCTTTTTGTTTACATATCATTCCCTCCCACCTCTCTACCTATAATATGTATAGTTCAGATTAGTGGAGGCCTCTATCCATGGACGGTCAACAGACCCTCTCCCTCCCCCCATCCCTTCTTCCTCATCACTCCTAGTAACTTTTTTCATGTAAATACGGTAACTGGAAGCCTATTCCTTCTCTACCTTGGAAACCTCCGTGTTCTATATCATTATACAGTAGATATTATATAGGGAAGAATCCTGCAATCTAGTGCACCCGCCCCCTTCCAGGTACTAATATGGCCTCCAAATCACCATAGCAATCATCATTACGGTCAGTCCAGGACCCCATATGTGGCGCTGTTTAGGTCCGTGCTGAAGCCTTATGTAACGATGTTTTGATCCGTCCTCGACCCATATATGACGACGTTTCGGTCCGTCCTGGACCCTTATCGCGACTTGATAAGGTTATAGAATGGTGCGAAAGGCGATCACTTTCACATCATAATTGAGGGATCGTGATTGGTTACTTAGTGATTTTTCGCGCGAGTGCAGGTGTGGTCAAACGGCTTACTATATCAGAATACTTAAGGGTTATAGAGCTGAGAAAATTCAAAATATTCAGTTCTCAATGTTAACATTCTCTCAGTACCAACAGTCTCTATATAAAATATAAAATAAGTACTGATAAAACATAAGGTAAATCCTTAATAAAATATAAAATAAATCCTTGATAAGATATAAAATTTTATACTGTAATTAAATTATACAATATTATTTATAAATTAAATGAACATAACAGCTGTAAAGTATTAATTAAGCTAATCGGACAACACTTATAGTCTGGGATAGGAAACCTGTTAAACATATAGAAATCCTACTAACGAGAAACAATGCGCCTCAATTTGACGCAAGATGTAACACCTGCAAGGCATCAGTAAGAGCGCATAAATAAAAGAACAAAAAAGTATTAGATATATCGTAATTTGATAAAAAAAATTCTCCTCAATATTTTCTACTCCACGAATCGTTCTTCGATATTATTAAATTCCTTTCAGTGTGCTATATCTCGTCTGACATCAAGGTAACATGTTTAATCATTTTTAATTCGCCTCTTGTTGATGGTATGTTAAATATTCACCCTTTGTGAGGGGCATGTTATATCTATCCCTTGTGAGGGGCGTATTGTTCCCACCTCTTGTGAAGGTTATATTTGCATTATACCCCTCGCAAAGGGTGGATATGAAATAAATGTCCCCTCACAAGGGGGGAGTATATGTTTGTGTCCACCTCTAGTGAGCGAGCATTTAGAATGTAGTTACAATTTGAAATATCGGTTAGAAATGTTATAATGATTATTAGATTATTTTAGATTATTAGATTATCTTCAGTAATATCTGATTATTATTAGATTATCTTCAGTGATGAACTTGAGTTACAAACGTTAGAATGATAACTCTTTTACTGAATGTTTGAAATGAATGTTAGAATCATTACTGTTAGTATTGATTGTGAACTATATATCTTTAATTATTTTATGTTAATTGTTATGATAAATGCCATCAAGGATGAATAAAGGTAGATATATTAGGTTATCGACTACTTTCAGTGATGAATTTTACTTAATATTAGCATTTTACCAAACATTTTCAGATGTGAAATGTAAAATCAATGCAATTATCATTTTGTTTTTCATAGTGTGTATTTGAAATTGTAATCAAGAGATAGACTACATGTATATAAAGTTTATTATATATAATTTTGTTTGTAGTAGATTAGTATGTTAATATGCATTTATTTTTAATTTTATTGGCATGAGGTCTTTTGCTTTTTTATTACTATTCAGTTTTTTTCAAATTGTATATTGTAAATATTAATAAATTGTTCCTAGACTTAAGGCAATAATATAAATTAAAGTTGCTTTTGATGTTCGAATGTATTGATTTGAGTATGACTTTTTTCCTTAGTTTTTATGTGTGCGTTTTGTGTTTCCTGTAACGCTTTCAGACTCTGTGTTGTGGATCAAGGTGGAGGCGGAGAGGGTCCTGTGGAGGCGACGGGCTAGCATTGGGCGAGGTAGCTTCCACACAGTGGTTGTTTTGTGTGTGTTTGTGTGTGTTATTTTGGCCCATAAGTCACCCCCACCCCCTCCTCTCTCTCTCTCTCTCTCTCTCTTTCTCTCTCTTTTTTCTTTCTCTTTCTTCTCTCTCTTTCTTTCTCTTTCTTCTCTCTTCTTTCTTTCTCTTTCTCTCTCTCTCTCATCTCTCTCTCACTCTCCTCTCACTCTCTCTTTCTCCTCTCTCTCTCACTCTCACTCTCACTCTCACTCTCTCTTTCTCCTCTCTCTCTCTCTCTCTCTCTCACTCTCACTCTCACTCTCTCTCTCTCCTCTCTCTCTCTCTCTCTCTCTCTCTCTCTCTCTCTCTCTCTCTCTCTCTCTCTCTCACCAGTGCCAGTTGCCCTCATTCTTAAAGATATGTGTGTTAAATTGCCTTTAGCAGCATAATAATAATAATTGGGTAGATAATAAATGAGCATTTTATTTTAAAGAAAAAATAATCATACAAATCTTTAAGTTTATCTATGCAATGTCTTCCCTCACTAAACAACAAAATAAGGGATAAAACTTTAAAGGGATCTCTGACTGTGGCACTGTTGCAACAACTTGAAGTGAGGAGAAGCATTTACTCTATAGCCTCACTTGGATGAACACCTAGCTGGCTTCAAGCACTTGGCTACTCCCTTCATACACATAATTAGCTTGAAACCAGCACTGGAATGGACCTTAGTAAAGTGGTTTGATATTCCCGAGTGCCAAACTGTGTTGCATGGCTAGAACCTTGCAGGTTGCATGTTTGTAATGAATTGTTGGTTGTAGAATGAGTCACCAAGTAAGATGTTGCCTAGTCACCAAGTAAGATGAATTCAACAGCAGCAGCTCCTTTGATTTATGGTTCATCTTTACCATATTTTGCAATCTTTTATATATATTTATTATATATATATATATATATATATATATATATATATTATATATATATATATATATATATATATACAAACAAATCACCACGAGAATAATCCAAATGTTACACCTGCAAATAACACACTGCAATTAACCCCCTGAGCTAATTATATGCAATGCTCATTAGCCTAATTATAGATTCACATATTCAAATTAGTTTTATCCCTATAGCGTTTAGTGATGACTTATGAGCCTGGAGCATCTTCTTGTTACTCACCTTACTCACACACACACACATCATTGCCTGTTCCTAAACCAGGTATCATCAAGCATTTACACAAGCCCTTACGAAACCGGTGCATCTTTCCTTAATCATGGCGGTTTTGTTTACATTAAACAGTTTATGCACATAGGAACTTCACAACCCAAGTTTATTATTCTTATAAAACATGAACCTTGTAGCGTATCGGAGCTCAGATTGTTTACTAAATGTATACAAGGCTACTATGATTGAAAAAAAGATGTACAGATTTTGTAAAAGAACACGTAAATGCCTCGGGGCTTTGTATTTGAACCTCACCACCAATTTATTTTGACGAAATGGAATTTGCACTTGGACCCATTATGCTTGCGAGCTCCGTGTCTCTTTCAGTCAGGAGAGAGAGCAGTTGCAGAGGGCGTTGCAGGCGGCTGTGGCACTGAGTGGCACTGTGAAGTGATCTGGGTGTCTCTCTACCCTCCCTCCTCCCTTACCCTTCTTCCTTATCCACGGGATCCCTAGGCATCATCCTGAACTCATCCTTATCCTTACTGAAGTATGGGCTTCCTCTCCCTTAACCTCGTCCAATCGGTCCGGTTTCTATATCATTATGCTCTCTCTATTGCCCTAGGCTTCTGGCCTCTTTCATTCCCTTTGATTCTCTTGACCTTTCTCGATCCTTCTGATCCTTATCCTTCCTCTCCTGATCTCATCAACCTTTGCTATCCTTATAATCCTGTCTACAGTCCTCCTCAATCACTATCTCAATCTCTTTTTATCCTCTCTTGACTCCTTCCTAATCTCAATGTTACATTTCATGCTGCCTCCGCTCTGCTCCTAATCAGTTCCTATTTTATTTACTAACTAATACTATTCCTTCTGACCCCCCTAGACCCCGCCCCCTGTGCATGAGGGGTACCAGTCCACAAGCTATAGCCTCGTGCATGACAACCCTCCTTTATATATTGTTAACAGCCTGACTCTATCATAATGATAAAACTAACCTTGGCCACAGTATAGCGACATACTATCTTGATTACAATATTGAAGTTAAACTATTTTTGTCCATAGTACTGCAGACGACAGACATTTTATCCGACTGCAGCGATAGACTATTTTATCCACAGTATTGCAAACGATAGACTATTTTATCCAACGGACTGCAGACGATAGATTATTTTATCCACAGGACTGCAGACGACAGACTATTTTATCCGACTGCAGTCGACAGATTATTTTATCCACAGGACTGCAGACGATAGATTATTTTATCCACAGGACTGCAGACGATAGATTATTTTATCCACAGGACTGCAGACGACAGATTATTTTATCCACAGGACTGCAAACGACAGCTTATAGAAAACCATACACATATTTACCATTCATGGGAGAACTCATATATTTCTGGTTTAAAGTCGCCTGAAAGTTGAGTGTGCTGTGGAGTAGCAATTTTCTACACAGATTTTTTAGTATGGAATAGGAGTAATAAATGAAGTTCAGTGTGAATTTACTGAATAAATTGGCTGGCATTAGACTTTCTAATGGTTTCTTGCAGATTCTCTACTTTACACCTGGGGTTGTTGGTGGACTGCATACTTGAGAAAAATCACCCGAATTTTGGGCCCCATGATGAGTAAAGTCTCGGTAGTTTTACTTGCATTATGTATCGGACAGCTTGAACGAGAATAGTCTGAGGACAAATCACTGCATCACAATGCGCTTAGCTAGTTGTAACTACAGTACATGTGACTGTAATTCTCTCTGGTGTATCACAGAGTCTTGGATAGAAGAGATGAATTAGCAGAGGTTTGAGATAGACAATGTGGTTGTTAAAGATTCGTTACCTGGAACAAAAGTTCCAAATAACACGGGTTATGGTGAGCCCGTAGTGCCTTAGAAAGACAATGGATATTTTGTATACCTGGTTGAGGGGTTCTGGGAGTTCTTCTACTCCCCAAGCCGGCCGAGACCAGGCTTGACTTGTGAGGAGTTTGGTCCACCAGGCTGTGCTTGGAGCGGCCCGCAGGCCCACATACCCACCACAGCCGGTTTGGTCCGGCACTCCTGAAGGAAACAATCTAGTTTCCCCCTTGAAGATGTCCACGGCTGTTACTGTAATATGTATGTGTTGACTGAACACTTAACGGGATAGTTAAAGTTATTAGGTGTATTTCCAGTGCCGAAGCTAAATATGTTTTTTGTGGTTATGCTTGAGAATATGATAAATATTTGACTTGTCTGGCACCTAGAACGAAGTTTCAAGAGTAACTTGAGCGAAGCTTGAACTGATATAGTGAAGTGTTTTCGATTGGCGTTACACAACTCACACCTTCTCTACTGTGAAGACAACATCCCACCTTTCTTGTGATAAGACAGTATTCTTCCTTTGTTGGGACATGACAACAACCTTTCTTCTTGTCATTTTTTTATAATACATTAGGTACTATGCATTTGCTTCTTGTCATAAGACAACGACATTCTTTGTGATAACAACCCTTTATTTATGGAAATATCACCCCCTCCCCTATGTAGTGATAACACGCTCCCTCTGAAAATATCACCCTCTCCCGCTGTGTAGTGATACACCCCACCTTTATTGTGATAACATGCTTCTTCTGTGGAGATAAGACCCGAGTTTCTCCCACCCCCCAACCTTCCCTACTCACTCTATGGTGATAGTTCCCCTCCTGTGTGGTGATAGCACCCTCCCTCTCTGGTGATAACCCCTCCCTCTCTGGTGATAACCCCCCTCCCTCTCTGGTGATAACCCCTCCCTCTTGTGATAACACCCTCCCTCTCTGGTGATACCACCCCTCCCTCTCTGGTGGATACCCCCTCCCTCTCTGGTGATAACACCCTCCCTCTCTGGTGATAACACCCTCCCTCTCTGGTGATAACACCACCCTCCCATCTCTGGTGATACACCCCCCTCCTTGTGTGGTGATAACACCCTCCCTCTGGTGATAACCCCCCTCCCTCTCTGGTGATAACCCCCCCTCCCTCTCTGTGATAACACCCCTCTCCTCTGGTATAGGGCCATTTAACCCCCCCTCCTCTCTGGTGATAACCCCCCCTCCCCTCTGGATGATACCACCCTCCCTCTCCTGATACACACCCTCCCTATCCCTGGTGTTGATTCACACCCCCCTCCTTGTGTGGTGATAACACCCTCCCTCTCTGGTGATGACACCTCTCCCTCTCTGGTGATAACACCCTCCCCTCTTACCCCCTCTCGGGGGGGGGGGATCACACCCTCAGTCTATGGTGATAACACCCTCCCTCTCTGGTGATAACCCCTCCCCTCTCTGGTGATAACACCCTCCCTCTCTGGTGATGACACCCTCCCTCTCTGGTGATGACACCCTCCCTCTCTGGTGATGACACCCTCCCTCTCTGTGATGACCACCCTCCCTCTCTGGTGATGAACACCCTCCCTCTCTGGTGATAACCACCCTCCCTCCTCTGGTGGATTAACCACCTCCTGTCGTCCCGGTGATAACCACCTCCTGAGCTTGGTGATAACAACCCTCCCTCTCTGGTGATAACCACCTCCTTGTGTGGTGATAACACCCTCCTGTGTGATGATAACACCCTCCCTCTGTTACAGGCTCGGTGTCAACTCCGGAGGGATCAC
>WNGS01087021.1:4594562-4608072 GCA_020271785.1 Procambarus virginalis
CGATATCCTTCGACTCTCTTATAAAATATATGCAGTATATAAATTCTTGGGGAATTAGTTAACTTCATGTATAATATGTAGGTCAGTATTGATTATGTGTATCAAAAGCATATGCCAATATATCGATGGTTGAAATATTGCGTCCTTTTAAATTTAAGTGGGATCCTGTACAGTGCTCGAAGCTGGTGAGTTGGTTTCAATCGTCATTCACAGTGGTAGTATAATGAGCGTTACACCTACTATTCCTATCGGACGGCGACACATGAGAGGCTTCATCAGCTGGTTCAATAAGCCCGTTTGTAAACAAAAGCCACGTGGTCTAGTGACGTCACACAACAACACGAAAGAGGGTGAACGAAGAATAGATAGAATGGGACTATTGTGTGTGTCCTCTCTCTTTCTCTCTCTCTCTCTCTCACTCTCTCTCTCTCTTCTCTCTCCTCTCTCTCTCTGCGATTTCCCCGTCATTTCTAACATGTAATACTTGCCGAGACTTCAACTAATACAGTATTTGTGTTTTATTTTACAGATGGGAACGCTTACTCTGCATAGCAGGCCCCACCAGGACCAGTGTGAGGATCAAACGTCGTCGCTGAAATCTAAAATGACTGCTCAAGTATTTTGTAATATGTCGGTGGCCAGATGAGACCGTACAAGCACCACCCACTCAGGAGGTGAGACCGTGTGCTTAAGAGGAATGACGTTAATTTTGAAGACAGGGGTTTGAAAGTTGATACTTAGTTTCGTTTCAAGAAAAAGTCACCATGGTTGGGATGTGTGTTTGTGGGAAACACAGCTGGCCACGTCAAAACTGTGGCAGGGAGTCGTCCCGGGAGAGGAGACCTCATTTGTGTAGTCTTTTCTCCACCCTTGCCTTCAGGTCACTGTTGTCTGACCTTTTGCTCTGCTCAAGACGGGGCGAACGTAGCAAAGTCTTCGTTCCGTTATCAAATGCCTCTTACGTTCATTTTATCTCATGCTCACCTCTAGGTCTTGAGTCCCTGAAGAAGTCCTGGCTGTTCTGGGATCCGTTGTTGTAACCTGCAAGTCTAGTGACATATTGTTCTCTTCTGGTCATCAGAATATATTCGTCTCTTGGTTCAATAATCCCGTTTGTAAACAAAAGCCACGTGGTCTAGTGACGTCACACAATAACACAGTAAGAGGTGAACGAAAGAATACATAGATAATACATACATAGAATACTAGTAAGTGTCTCTCTCGTTAATGAAGATCCTGTTTTCCATTTCATGATACCAATTCGGAAATTATTTATTCCCAAATCCAGCGATTAATACTCAGGTTCGTGGTCACGGAATGTCCTAACTCCATATCAAAATTTGGCGAAGATTATCTAAAAGAAAAGCTTAAGGAAGATTATGCAAGTGAAGGAGCCATTAGTGAAGACTTCGACCGTCACTGCCCCAGTAACCTCTAATGTTTTATGATTAAAACAGCTCAGAGATTTTATGCAAGCTATTCTTATACTATGTGGAGGCAAGCCGCTCATCTTGTGAGGATCTACCGAAGGAAGCTCAGACCCCTTCTTTTTCATCGAGCAAGTTCAATGCTCTAAGGGTTCCACCCAAGCAAGTCGAAGACCTTGAGGCGTTCCATCAAGGCAAGGCGGGTGCCTAGGGTGTTCCACCGAGGCAAGTCGAACTCTTAAGATGCTTTCCTGAGGCAGATCGAACACCTTGAGACAATCGATCAAGGCTAGTTGATCATACTTCCACCACATTATAACTCTTGTGATCTATGTGCTTCCATTTGCGACCAGTGTATAGCCTATTGTATATATGTATATGTATATATATATGTATATATAATGTATATATACATATATGTATATATATATAAATACTTACCTTCAAAGGAAACAACTTCAGCGGCCTTCATTGAACCTCTCACTGAGAGCATTAGATTTATATACATATATAAATATCTATATATATATAACCATAAGGATGTCCTGCTCCAAGTCTTGCTGACTGATCTACTCTGGTAAACTGTTTTTACGCTTGCACGAATAACTGTAATTGCAGGAAAAAAAAGGTTGCATCTTTCGGGGTGTTTTTGAAAAAAGAAATGGGTAGCTCTCACCCCCCACTCTAATCCTTATGATCCACGAACGTCCCAGGATGGCTGCAGACGGTGAAGACTTCAGTAACAAGCTCCATAGACACTGCCAAACAAAACTTTACTGGAAAATATAAGAAGTGTACTTGAATCTTAGTGGTAAATTAAGCTTGTTGACTCGTTGAAATGCGTTATAGGTGGTGGTTCGTGTTTTGTTTTTGTAAATAGACTGCTGATGGGAAATATAAGAGATAGAAGGTGTAAAAAAAAGTTCGAGATAAAAAAAGAGGGCTGTTTTTAGTGAGTTTGGTCAATTGTTGTTCATACGCTTAAAAAATATCCCCCGTGTCTCAGATATACTTAAGGAGGCTTTGAACCTCTGTACTCTTGAATCTGAAGCACAAACTTCATTTGAAACCTGTGATATTACCTAAGATAAAGTCGACATAATTGATATTGCGCAAAAGACGTTGCTAACCCCAACCAAAAAGAAATCGCTTATTTTGCGCGTGAGACCCAAAGAAGCATGAAAGTGGAAAAGAAGATGCGTGCTTGAAAACGTGTCGAGGTGTCGAAGCGCAGTTCGAAACTCGTCATCAATTAGCGTTTCCCTGAGGTGAAACCGTCCTGGTTTTTAGCTGGGCTTTGAAACCATCCCGGCCGAAAACCTTCAGAACTACCCCCTTACCCCTTTCACCACCTCTCTTAGCGTAGGTAGGATCGACTGGGCACTTAACATACCCTGCCCAGGAACCCGCAGTAGTCCCCATGCTGCTGCCTCTTCATAATAGGGAGTTAAGGCAGGTGGGATTCGAACCCCATTATCTGGGAGGACCATGGATGTCGATTGGGACCTCTTCTCACCAGTCTCCTCCTCCTGGTGCTGCTGCTCTTCCTGGGAGGAAAACAGGTGAGTTTTTTCCTTGATTCTTTACACCCTCTAATAAAAAAAAATCTGATTTAAGTTCCTTAAATATGTTCTTTAATAGGTTGTCCTGCATGTTAACATTATATCGTAGTGCGTAACCTTGTGTATATATGTGAGTATGCTTGAATATACATGTGTGTGTGTATATACATACTTACAGACGGTGTTAAAGTGGGTGCAATTATTCGTTTTTAACTGTTAAGCAATTTACCAAATAGTATTAACATGAATTTGGGTCCATATTGCCATTGTGGTTGAGAAGAATGCCTTGTTACCAAGGCGGTAACTAGACACCGTATTTTGTCAGATTAATCATAATGGGTTGAAGTTCCGTTATGATTAATTGCTAGATTAACCTTCTTGCTAGACGGCTCAACCACTAGGAGCATGTAGGATCACTAGGGATCTTAAGTGGGTAGGTTGTGTACACTAGTAGTGAGTGGTAGTGAATAGTGGTAGCGTGGTTGTTAGTGGTAGCGGGTTGTTAGTGGAGCGGGTTGTAGTGGTAGCGTGGTTGTTAGTGGTAGCGTGGTTGTTAGTGGTAGCGTGGTTGTTAGTGGTAGTGTGTGCTGGGAGTAGTGGTGCCCTTCCTAGTTTAGTTCATTTATTATGCACCCCATACCCATCCCGTGGGCGGTAGTGGAAAGGGTTACAGAGGCACATAATGGCTCAGGGACTGAACCCCACAATTCATTTAGCTAAGCAAGTTACAATCTTGATGAGCTAGTTACAAAATTCAATATAAGTCGTCACATCAACAATGGGTTCGAGATCGACCTCAAATACAGGTTCTAAATTAAGCAACTGACATATGTGGAGAGCTAGTGTCACAATTGATATGTTTGTCCTTCAAGCCCCTCCTTACCTTGCGAACCATCATCCACTGCCCTCCTAATCATCATCATCATCCCTTTCGTGTGTATAAGTCCCATGTCAACGGCCTTCGGGTGATCTGGAAACATGCAATCTACCCACTGACACCATCCTCTTCGCTCTCCTTCATGCTGGGCGGGACAGAAAGTGCCATAAATGTCTCCCAGTTATGCCGTCACTCTCAAGTAGACGCCTGACTCCTGGTCATTCTCTGCTTACGTGTGTCAAGGCTGAGACACTTAGCCTTGTGTCACTTGAATGACCAAATGACACTTGCATTGGTCATTCAAACTTATGCAATGTCTGCAATAGTGACTCAAAGCATGTAAAAAAACAGTCATCTCAAGGCCGGCCGCCAAACTAGTTTTCAAATATGAGTGAAACCGTCGTGAAACACGTGACGCAAGACGTGACGCAACACGTGATGCAAGACATGATGCATGAGGTGCAAGGTGAGGGTATTTGCTGCCACTCATTCCTGGCATTTTGAGGACGCATACAATCAATGCAGCATCAACGCGAGTGTCAAACGGGCTATTCATGCCCGCCATCTTGGCTGGCTTAATCTTAATTGACTGAATCAATCAATTAAGACGAGATCACAGAGGCCCCCAAGGGGACAGTGGCTGGACACATCCACCAGAAACACCTCAGACATCGTCCGTGGGCCAAGCACTGAACGAGGTACTAAGGCAGCCCACGTAATGACCTCGTTCAAGACGCCCTCGGAGGAAAACAGTCTTTGGCACACTTTACGATAATGACTTTGAAAGGTTAAAAGGGACATACAGACCTCTCGTTAGCTATGGTTCGTTTGCAGGCGAGGAGTCACAATAACGTGGCTAAAGTAAGTTGACCAGACCACACACTAGAAGGTGAAGGACGACGACGTTTCGGTCCGTCCTGGGCCATTCTCAAGTCGATTGTGAATGGTCCAGGACGGACCGAAACGTCGTCGTCCCTTCACCCTCTAGTGTGTGGTCTGGTCAACTATGGTTCGTTGCCCAGATCAACAACCTCGCTCCCCCAAATTCCCACCGTAACAAAAGCAATTTGGCAAATTCTCTTTCATCTGGTGCCTCTGTTCACCTGGCCGTAAATAGGTACCTAGGAGCCAGTTTTGGTAGTACTAATAGTAACGATGAGGACCATAGTACATATAATGACAAACAAAGCCATTTAGTAAGTAGAAATCGGTACTATATTAAAAAGTAGAAATCGGTACTATATTAGAAAGTAGAAATCGGTACTATATTAGAAAGTAGAAATCGGTACTATATTAGAAAGTAGAAATCGGTACTATATTAGAAAGTAGAAATCGGTACTATATTAGAAAGTAGAAATCGGTACTATATTAGAAAGTAGAACTCGGTACTATTGAATTTGGACAAACAGAAAACGATTTTCTATTTATGTTGCCAAGACCAACTAGACTAACATAACCCCACTTTCCTAGGCCTAATTATCGCTATCTGAGGCCTAATATGTGTACTACACTAGGCCTAGAAATATTTAAGTTTATATTTAAGTTTATATTTAGCTTCATTATTTTCGGACTCTATTAAGGTGAATAGTACAAAATTCTACTATCTAATTGCTTAGTACGTCAATATTTGTACTATGGTGCACGTAGTTAGAAAAACGGCTATCTAAACAGGAGAATGTGTTGGATATAAGTGAAAGGTGACAAATAGATCGGGAATCAGTACATACGACAAGCAACGGATACAAAGGCGGGGTCCAAGAGCACGATCCTGCTAGCACAAATAGTTATTGCACCTTTGCACGCAACACCGATGGATCAATAGGCCGCACAAGCAACGAAATGATCATTATGGGTGGTAATTGGTTAGTTATATCCGGGCGGCGCTGTGTTGTATAGTCATCAATGGTAGTGATGTAAAATGCCTTTCAACGCGTCAATGTGACACAGGGTGGGTCAGGCTGTGTAACACAGGGTGGGTCAGGCTGTGTAACACAGGGTGGGTCAGGCTGTGTAACACAGGGTGGGTCAGGCTGTGTAACACAGGGTGGGTCAGGCTGAGTAACACAGGGTGGGTCAGGCTGTGTAACACAGGGTGGGTCAGGCTGAGTAACACAGGGTGGGTCAGGCTGTGTAACACAGGGTGGGTCAGGCTGAGTAACACAGGGTGGGTCAGGCTGTGTAACACAGGGTGGGTCAGGCTGTGTAACACAGGGTGGGTCAGGCTGTGTAACACAGGGTGGGTCAGGCTGTGTAACACAGGGTGGGTCAGGCTGAGTAACACAGGGTGGGTCAGGCTGTGTAACACAGGGTGGGTCAGGCTGAGTAACACAGGGTGGGTCAGGCTGTGTAACACAGGGTGGGTCAGGCTGAGTAACACAGGGTGGGTCAGGCTGTGTAACACAGGGTGGGTCAGGCTGTGTAACACAGGGTGGGTCAGGCTGTGTAACACAGGGTGGGTCAGGCTGTGTAACACAGGGTGGGTCAGGCTGAGTAACACAGGGTGGGTCAGGCTGTGTAACACAGGGTGGGTCAGGCTGTGTAACACAGGGTGGGTCAGGCTGTGTAACACAGGGTGGGTCAGGCTGTGTGACACAGGGTGGGTCAGGCTGTGTGACACAGGGTGGGTCAGGCTGTGTGACACAGGGTGGGTCAGGCTGAGTAACACAGGGTGGGTCAGGCTGTGTAACACAGGGTGGGTCAGGCTGTGTAACACAGGGTGGGTCAGGCTGTGTAACACAGGGTGGGTCAGGCTGTGTAACACAGGGTGGGTCAGGCTGTGTAACACAGGGTGGGTCAGGCTGTGTAACACAGGGTGGGTCAGGCTGTGTAACACAGGGTGGGTCAGGCTGTGTAACACAGGGTGGGTCAGGCTGTGTAACACAGGGTGGGTCAGGCTGTGTAACACAGGGTGGGTCAGGCTGTGTAACACAGGGTGGGTCAGGCTGTGTAACACAGGGTGGGTCAGGCTGTGTAACACAGGGTGGGTCAGGCTGTGTAACACAGGGTGGGTCAGGCTGTGTAACACAGGGTGGGTCAGGCTGTGTAACACAGGGTGGGTCAGGCTGTGTAACACAGGGTGGGTCAGGCTGTGTAACACAGGGTGGGTCAGGCTGTGTAACACAGGGTGGGTCAGGCTGTATAACACAGGGTGGGTCAGGCTGTGTAACACAGGGTGGGTCAGGCTGTGTAACACAGGGTGGGTCAGGCTGTGTAACACATACCAGGCCAGCCAGAGTAACACATACCAGGCCAGCCAGAGTAACACATACCAGGCCAGCCAGAGTAACACATACCAGGCCAGCCAGAGTAACACATACCAGGCCAGCCAGAGTAACACATACCAGGCCAGCCAGAGTAACACATACCAGGCCAGCCAGAGTAGCAACAAAAAGCACCGTTCCTTCATCCTGTCCTCACATCACAACTTAGTCTATCTCATATCCCTTCGAAGTGCCATGTTATACTCGTGCAGGTTCAGCACTTCCTCTCCAGAACGACTTTACCTGGAACCATGACCTCTTCCACGTCCTTGTTCATCAAGGAATAGACCCGGCCAAAACCGCCGCTGTAAGTCCAGTTTTATCAACAAGTTGCTTTGTTTATCTGATCATAGGGATAGAATTTTCTGATAGCACGTTGGATCTTTGAGGCTGTTGCTAGTAGCGGCTCGCATAGCTCGTACAAGATGCTTGGTCCGGAGACCTCATTCAAGCTGTCTTTCTTCTTGATATGAGTTACTGATGTTTTCTGACTGTTTTTCCAGTGTGTGGTGTGTGTGGGTGTGTGTGGTGTGTGTGTGTGTGTGTGTGTGTGTGTGTGGTGTGTGTGTGTACTCACCTATTTGTGCTTGCGGGAGTTGAACTTTGGCTCTTTGGTCCCGCCTCTCAACTGTCAATCAACTGGTGTACAGGTTCCTGAGCCTATTGGGCTCTATCATATCTACACTTGAAACTGTGTATGGAGTCAGCCTCCACCACATCACTGCCTAATGCATTCCATCCGTTAACTACTCTGACACTGAAAAGTTCTTTCTAACGTCCCTGTGGCTCATGTGGGTACTCAGTTTCCACCTGTGTCCCCTTGTTCGCGTCCCACCAGTGTTGAATAGTTTATCCTTGTCTACCCGGTCGATTCCCCTGAGGATTTTGTGGAAAGTATTCGTGTCTCCCCTTACTCTTCTGTCTTCCAGTGTCGTAAGGTGCATTTCCCGCAGCCTTTCCTCGTAACTCATGCCTCTTAGTTCTGGGACTAGTCTAGTGGCATACCTCTGAATTTTTTCCAGCTTCGTCTTGTGCTTGACAAGGTACGGGCTCCATGCTGGGGCCGCATACTCCAGGATTGGTCTTACATTTGTGGTGTACAAGATTCTGAATGATTCCTTACACAGGTTCCTGAACGCTGTTCTGATGTTAGTCAGCCTCGCATATGCCGCAGACGTTATTCTTTTTATGTGGGCTTCAGGAGACAGGTTTGGTGTGATGTCAACTCCTAGATCTTTCTCTCTGTCCGTTTCATTAAGTACTTCATCTCCTATTCTGTATCCTGTGTCTGGCCTCCTGTTTCCACCGCCTAGTTTCATTACTTTGCATTTACTTTGCATTTACTCGGGTTGAACTTAACAGTCATTTGTTGGACCATTCACTCAGTCTGTCTAGGTCATCTTGTAGCCTCCTACTATCATCCTCTGTTTCAATCCTCCTCATAATTTTTGCATCATCAGCAAACATTGAGAGAAACGAGTCTATACCCTCTGGGAGATCATTTACATATATCAGAAACAGTATAGGTCCAAGGACTGACCCCTGCGGGACTCCACTCGTAACGTCTCGCCAATCTGAGACCTCACCCCTCACACTGACTCGTTGTCTCCTGTTGCTTAGGTACTCCTTTATCCAATGGAGTACCTTCCCTTTCACTCCAGCCTGCATCTCCAGCTTTTTCACTAGCCTCTTGTGTGGTACTGTATCAAAGGCTTTCTGGCAATCCAAAATATGCAGTCTGCCCACCTTCTCTTTCTTGCCTGATTTTTGTTGCCTGGTCGTAGAATTCAAGTAACCCTGTGAGGCAGGACCTGCCATCCCTGAACCCATGTTGATGCTGTGTTAAAAAGTTCTTTAGCTCCAGATGTTCCACTAGCTTTCTTCGCACAATCTTCTACATTTCCTTCGCACAATGTGTGTGTGTGTGTTTTCAACTAGTTGTGCTTGCGGGGGTTGAGCTCTGCTCTTTCGGCCCGCCTCTCAACTGTCAACTGTTTCTAACTATTACTACTATTTTTTTCTCTCTACACACACACACACACACACACACACACACACACACACACACACACACACACACACACACACACCAGGAAGCAGCCCGTGACAGCTGACTAACACCCAGGTACCTATTTTACTGCTAGCTAACAGGGGCATAGGGTGAAAGAAACTCTGCCCATTGTTTCTTTCCGGCGCCCGGGATCGAACCCGGGAGCACATGATCACATGTCTAGCGTGATGTCCGCTCGGCCCACGCCCCCCCTCCCCCTCCCCCCCGGTGAGTGTGTGTGTGTGTGTGTGTGTGTGTGTGGCTACACCTCTGAGCGCATGTGCGTGTTTCTAAGCGTGTGTGTGTGTGTGTGTGTGTGTGTGTACGTAACTGTGTGCGCGTGTGTGTACGTCAGGACACAGTCAATATTCACCTTAAAGATGAAGTAACCTTCTGGTTCTCAGCCTCGCATTCCCTCCTCCGAGCCAGACATAGAAACAGGGTGATGAAGCCAGACAAAGAGCTAGACTTCAGAACTAAAAAAACACAGCAAGTCAATCAACCTGGAATGGTATCTAACTCTTTCTAAGTCATTTAATTCAAACTACCATGAAATTTTAAATTAAAGTTTAAATAGTATTTTTTTAAATTTTCAAATATCTTATAAATATCTAGAGTAAATATTACATAACTAAATACAGGAAACATTACTGAAGCAGTATTGAATTATAAAAACAGAATTGTTACCACTTTACGTTTTTTCAGGTAAAGTTACTGATTTTTTTTTATTGACTGATTTTTATATTGCCTTTGATTCGCCAATAAGGCGCCGGGTTTTATTGATTTTGCAATGTTGCTCCTGCCACTGGCTGCTCTACAAAGAAACTACAGCGTTGCTCATTCTTGCAGAGCAACAAAGCACATTCAGACCCCTGGATACTGTTGACTGATTAGCTTAACTAACTAGTGACACTTGACAATGTATCTTAACTCTTAATCAGCAATAGATGTAGACAAATGTGTTTTCTAACCATAGATTCAGACGAGCGTCCCATGTACCACAGATTCAGACGAGCGTCCCATTGACCACAGATTCAGACGAGCGTCCCATTGACCACAGATTCAGACGAGCTCCCCATTGTTCACAGATTCAGATGAACGCCTCATTCACCACAGATTGAGGCGAGCGCAGATTCAGATTGACCACAGATTCAGACGAGCGTCCCATTGACCACAGATGCAAACGCGCTCCCCATGTACCACAGATTCAGACGAGCGTCCCAGTGACCAGAAATTCAGACGAGCGCCGCATTGACAGCAGATTCAGACGACATGTAAAACAGGTCTGAAATCAGTGCTCACAACGCCACACAATAGGCTACAACTGCGACTTAAAACTACAATTACCGCAAAAGCCTAAAACCGCAACTTAAAACCCCCGATTAACACAAAACTATGCAATAACGGCTTAACTCTCTACTTACTGCAATCGCATATAAAGATGATTAAAACCCACACTCACCATAAAACTCTATAACAATGACGTAAACTTCACTAACATAACGCACTATCGAAATAAAAGCATCGTAAATTACGCCATCGTAATTTTTTTTTTTTACAATTTTTATCTGAACAAAATTATTTTTTTTTTACAATTGGTTTATTTAAAAAATAAATATATTTTTGTAGTTGTTTTATTGAAAAGGCTATTTTTTTTTTTACATTTGTTTTACTGATCTTAAATTATTCAGTTGCAAGGAGGGGGGAATTGCCAGGCTGCAAGATGAAAGCAAATGTAGTACTGATTTACAAGAAAGGAGATAGAGAGAAGTCACTTAACTACAGACAAGCATCACTGACAATCACCCCCTGCAAAACACTTGAGAGAATAGTAACAATACCACTATTATTATTTTTTTTTTTTTTGAGATATATACAAGAGTTGTTACATTCTTGTACAGCCACTAGTACGCGTAGCGTTTCGGGCAGGTCCCTGGAATACGATCCCCGCCGCGAAGAATCGTTTTTTCATCCAAGTACACATTTTACTGTTGCGTTAAACAGAGGCTACAGTTAAGGAATTGCGCCCAGTAAATCCTCCCCGGCCAGGATACGAACCCATGACATAGCGCTCGCGGAACGCCAGGCGAGTGTCTTACCACTACACCATGGAGACTAGTTACACACCTGCAAAGACATCAGGTATGTAAACAAACAGCAACATGGTTCTAGTGAAGGAAAATAATGCCTAATAAACCTACAAGAGATTATGCAATAGTAATGAAAATAAAACAGTACAGAGAAAGTTGGGCAGATTGTGTATTTCTGAACCGCCAAAAAGTCTTTGGCACAGTAGCTCACAAGAGATAATTACACAAACTTGAGAAGCAGACGGGAGTAATTGGGAGACTGCTGATATGGGGAGCCGGTCGGCCGAGCGGACAGCACGCTGGACTTGTGATCCTGTGGTCCTGGGTTCGATCCCAGGCGCCGGCGAGAAACATTGGGCAGAGTTTCTTTCACCCTATGCCCCCTGTTACCTAGCAGTAAAATAGGTACCTGGGTGTTAGTCAGCTGTCACGGGCTGCTTCCTGGGGGTGGAGGCCTGGTCGAGGACCGGACCGCGGGGACACTAAAGCCCCGAAATCATCTCAAGATAACCTCAAGATGGGTGAGGAACTGCCTAACCGATCAAAGTCAGAGAGTTAAGGTGAGGGGCGAGAAGTCGGACTGATCAAGAATGTAACAACTCTTGTATATATCTCAAAAAAATATATATATAAATAGGATAACGCCAGCAGCATACTCTACACTAGCAAAAGTCAGAACAGTCTTCTGTAACTTTAATAAAGCCGTACTCACCTAATTGTGCTTGCGGGGGTTGAGCTTTAGCTCCGTGCACCGCCTTCTGAGACTATTCGTAATATGCCATCGATTGTAGTCCCACATCTAAAAAAAAAATCACATAAGAAAACTTAAAACGTTTCAGGAGTTTGAAACTAGGTTCGTCCCAGACTTTTTAGGGATGGGGTAAGAAGAAAGACTGAAAGAACTAGACCTGACGTCGATAGAAAAGAGGAAGGAGAGGGGAGATATTAGACCATTTGGTCACCATTTGGTCCGGGAGGCATCTCCCGTCACGCAGGGTGCAGTCGCACCTCCACAGATCTCCAGTATCATCTCTCGATACTGGTAATGGCTCATAAGGGCCACCACTTACGGGCTATTCATGCCCGTGCCACCTCTTGGGTGGCTTAATCATTATCAATCAATCGGAGATATCACACAGACATATACCAGACGTAGAGTGTTCACAATGAATTCCATTAGAGTGAGAGAACATGGGTGGAAGTTTGCGAAACAGACGAGTCATAGAGATGCTAGAGAGTTTACCCTTTAGCGTAAGAATATTGAAAAAATGGCTGGAACTAGAAGAGCAGGTTATAGAAGCCACCACCATTTAAAATTCTAAAACAAGATGTTGCAACCCATTTTCGCACTTTCTTACAGTCAATATTGACTTATTAAATAAGTGCATATGTGACATACTAATTTATTGTGAATATTTTAGTTTACATATTTATTTAGCATATCGATTGGGAAATAGGGCGCTATATTGTATTAGAAAACCGCCAGTTAGAACGACAGGCCCAAGAACTAACGCTCGATCCTGCAGGCACAAATAGGTGAGTAAGCACTCTATCCCTTGTGACCCAAATAGCGAGCATGTTAGGGGGGCAGGGAGGGGGGGGGATATTTAAGAGAGAGGGGGGGGGGGTTACGATAGAGAGCGACCTTGGGGAGGGGGGCGCGTGCTCCCCGGTCAATACTCATGTCGCCGCACGAGGCTACTCTTTCCTTCACTGTCTGGTCTCACCCGGTCACCCTCTGTCTGCTCTCAACGTCAAGAAAATGTCGTACTAAAGTGCCCTTATCCTTACCTACCAGAGGACGCAAAACAGAAAACGGGACAGTACGTCATTTTGCGACCCGGGAAATTGTTCTAGTACGATAGTTTTGGCTTCAGGTGGAGTATACGTCAAAATACGACGTCCTATTAGGAGGACGGGCTGAGGCTCAGACCTTAACGTATTTTTTAAGGGATGCGAGTTAATGTTTTACGTCTCTCCACATAAGAAAGGTTTCTAATTCCTTGGGAAAGTCATTCTTCTCTATAGTTCAATTTAAATGCTTTCTAAAGTAACGGCAAAAACCGTTCATAACATTGTACGCTTTGGAATTGTACGTATACAAAAAAACTGAGTGGCATAAAATAACTGCGGCTGAATATGGGCAGGGTTAAGCTGGAGAATGACATTAGGCTTTGTTTTGTTTTTCTTCTAGAGTAAAACCCACAATCCAATTTGCCTTTGATATCACTGCGGCCCCCCCCC
>WNGS01087021.1:4609072-4625053 GCA_020271785.1 Procambarus virginalis
CCCTATTGTGACAGTGTTGTGGTAACACCCCTATTGTGCCCAGTGTTGTGGTAACCCCCCTATGTGACCCAGTGTGTTGTGGTAACCCCCCTTATTGTGACCCAGTGTTGGGTAACCCCCCTATTGTGATCCCGGTTGTGGTAACACCCCTATTGTGACCCCAGTGTTGTGGTAACCCCCCTATTGTGACCCAGTGTTGTGGTAACCCCCCTATTGTGACCCAGTGTTGTGGTAACCCCCTATTGTGACCCAGTGTTGTGGTAACCCCCCTATTGTGACCAGTTTGTTGTGGTAACCCCCTATTGTGACCCAGTGTTGTGGTAACCCCCCTATTGTGACCCAGTGTTGTGGTAACACCCTATTGTGATCCAGTGTTGTGGTAACCCCCTATTGTGACCCAGTGTTGTGGTAACCCCCTATTGTGACCCAGTGTTGTGGTAACACCCTATTGTGACCCAGTGTTCTGGTACCCCCCTATTGTGACCCAGTGTTGTGGTAACAACCCCTATTGTGACCCAATGTTGTGTAACACCCCTATTGTGACCCAGTGTCTGGTACCCCCCTATTGTGACCCAGTGTGTGGTAACCCCCCTATTGTGACCCAGTGTCTGGTAACCCCCCTATTGTGACCCAGTGTTCTGGTAACCCCCTATGTGACCCAGATGTTGTGGTAACAACCCCTATTGTGACCCAATGTTGTGGTAAACCCCCCTATTGTGACCCAGTGTTCTGGTAACCCCCCTATTGTGACCAAGTGTTGTGGTAACAACCCTATTGTGACCCAATGTTGTGGTAACACCCTATTGTGACCCGTGTTCTGGTACCCCCCTATTGTGACCCAGTGTTGTGGTAACCCCCCTATTGTGACCCAGTGTTCTGGTACCCCCCTATTGTGACCCAGTGTTGTGGTAACAACCCCTATTGTGACCCATGTTGTGGTAACACCCCTATTGTGACCCAGTGTTCTGGTAACCCCCCTATTGTGACCCAGTGTTGTGGTAACCCCCTATTGTGACCCAGTGTTCTGGTAACCCCCCTATTGTGACCCAGTGTTGGTAACACCCCTATGTGACCCAGTGTTGTGGTAACACCCCTATTGTGACCCAATGTTGTGGTAACACCCCTATTGTGATCCAGTGTTGTGGTAACCCCCTATTGTGACCAGTGTTGTGGTAACCCCCCTATTGTGACCCCAGTGTTGTGGTAACACCCCTATTGTGACCCAATGTTGTGGTAACACCCCTATTGTGATCCAGTGTTGTGGGTAACCCCCCTATTGTGACCCAGTGTTGTGGTAACCCCCCTATGGTGACCCAGTGTTGTGGTAACACCCCTATTGTGACCCAGTGTTGTGGTAACCCCCCTACTGTGACCCCAGTGTTGTGGTAACCCCCCTATTGTGACCCCAGTGTTGTGGTAACACCCCTATTGTGATCCAGTGTTGTGGTAACCCCCCTATTGTGACCCAGTGTTGTGGTAACCCCCCTATTGTGACCCCAGTGTTGTGGTAACCCCTATTGTGACCCAGTGTTGTGGTAACCCCCCTATTGTGACCCAGTGTTGTGGTAACACCCCTATTGTGACCCCAGTGTTGTGGTAACCCCCTATTGTGACCCAGTGTTGTGGTAACCCCCCCTATTGTGACCCAGTGTTGTGGTAACCCCCTATTGTGACCCAGTGTGTGGTAAACCCCCTATTGTGACCCCAGTGTTGTGGTAACCACCCCTATTGTGACCCAGTGTTGTGGTAACACCCCTATTGTGACCCAGTGTTGTGGTAACCCCCTATTGTGACCCAGTGTTGTGGTAACACCCCCTATTGTGACCCCAGTGTTGTGGTAACCCCCATATTGTGACCCCAGTGTTGTGGTAACCCCCATATTGTGACCCAGTGTGTGGTAACACCCTATTGTGACCCCAGTGTTGTGGTAACACCCCTATTGTGACCCCAGTGTTGTGGTAAACACCCTATTGTGACCCAGTGTTCTGGTAACCCCCCCCTATTGTGACCCAGTGTTGTGGTAACACCCCCTATCGTGACCCAGTGTTGTGGTAACCCCCCTATTGTGACCCAGTGTTGTGGTAACCCCCCTATTGTGACCCAGTGTTGTGGTAACCCCCCTATTGTGACCCCAGTGTTGTGGTAACCCCCATATTGTGACCCAGTGTTATGGTAACCCCCCTATTGTGACCCAGTGTTGTGGTAACACCCCTTGTAAACAGTGGGTGCTTTACGACTTTTTTAAGCATGAACAAAAACAATCTCGTATCTCGTGATCATGTACCTTCAGTCTTTTTTCGTGGTGTGCGCTTCGTTCTTCTACATTGGTGACGAACGTGGTATTAAACAACTATGGCATTTTCTTATTGAGCTTCGAAAGAGAAACAATTACATAAAGCAGCGAAAAACAACAGTAAAGAAAAATAAAAAAAGGCATTCCAAAATGGTCATTTAACCTGGTGTTTATTCCATTTAATTGGACAGTTCGCGTGTTTGAAAAACAAACAAACGGCGGACTATGACAAGTGATGAGATGGAGATGATGGTGAGAGGGAGAGAGGTAGGGAGGGAGGGATGGGAGGGAGGGAGGATGAGGGAGGGAGGAGAGGAGAGAGAGAGAGAGAGAGAGGAGAGAGAGGAGAGAGAGAGAGAGAGAGAGAGAGAGAGAGAGAGATGAGAGAGAGAGAGAGAGAGAGAGAGGAGAGAGAGAGAGGAGAGGAGAGAGAGAGAAGGAGAGATGCAGAGATCAGAGAGAGGGGGGGGGGCGCAGTGATATCAAAGACAAATGGATTGTGGGTTTTACTCTAGAAGAAAAAACAAAACAAAGCCTAATGTCATTCTCCAGCTTAACCCTGCCCATATTCAGCCCAGTTATTTTATGCCACTCAGTTAATTTTTATGTACGTACAATTCCAAAGCGTACAATGTTATGAACGTTTTTGCCGTACTTTAGAAAGCATTTAAATTGAACCTATAGAGAGAATGACTTTCCCAAGGAATTAGAAACCTTTCTTATGTGGAGAGACGTAAAACATTAACTCACATCCCTTAAAAAAATACGTTAAGGTCTGAGCCTCAGCCCGTCCTCCTAATAGGAGGTCGTATTTGACGTATACTCCACCTGAAGCCAAAACTATCGTACTAGAACAATTTCCCGGGTCACGAAATTGACGTACTGTCCCGTTTTCTGTTTTGCGTCCTCTGGTAGGTAAGGATAAGGGCACTTTAGTACGACATTTTCTTGACGTTGAGAGCAGACAGAGGGTGACCGGGTGAGACCAGACAGTGAAGGAAAGAGTAGCCTCGTGCGGCGACATGAGTATTGACCGGGAAGCACGCGCCCCCTCCCCAAGGTCGCTCTCTATCGTAACCCCCCCCCCTCCCTCTCTTAAATATCCCCCCTCCACCACATCCCTCCCCCCCCCCTCCCTGCCCCCTAACATGCTCGCTATTTGGGTCACAAGGGATAGAGTGCGTACTCACCTATTTGTGCCTGCAGGATCGAGCGTTAGTTCTTGGGCCTGTCGTTCTAACTGGCGGTTTTCTAATACAAATATAGCGCCCTATTTCCCAATCGATATGCTAAATAAATATGTAAACTAAAATATTCACAATAAATTAGTATGTCACATATGCACTTATTTAATAAGTCAATATTGACTGTAAGAAAGTGCGAAAATGGGTTGCAACATCTTGTTTTAGAATTTTAAATGGTGGTGGCTTCTATAACCTGCTCTTCTAGTTCCAGCCATTTTTTCAATATTCTTACGCTAAAGGGTAAACTCTCTAGCATCTCTATGACTCGTCTGTTTCGCAAGCTTCCACCCATGTTCTCTCACTCTAATGGAATTCATTGTGATCACTCTACGTCTGGTATATGTCTGTGTGATATCTCCGATTGATTGATAATGATTAAGCCACCAAGAGGTGGCACGGGCATGAATAGCCCGTAAGTGGTGGCCCTTATGAGCCATTACCAGTATCGAGAGATGATACTGGAGATCTGTGGAGGTGCGACTGCACCCTGCGTGACGGGAGATGCCTCCCGGACCAAATGGTGACCAAATGGTCTAATATCTCCCCTCTCCTTCCTCTTTTCTATCGACGTCAGGTCTAGTTCTTTCAGTCTTTCTTCTTACCCCATCCCTAAAAAGTCTGGGACGAACCTAGTTTCAAACTCCTGAAACGTTTTAAGTTTTCTTATGTGATTTTTTTTTTAGATGTGGGACTACAATCGATGGCATATTACGAATAGTCTCAGAAGGCGGTGCACGGAGCTAAAGCTCAACCCCCGCAAGCACAATTAGGTGAGTACGGCTTTATTAAAGTTACAGAAGACTGTTCTGACTTTTGCTAGTGTAGAGTATGCTGCTGGCGTTATCCTATTTATATATATATTTTTTTGAGATATATACAAGAGTTGTTACATTCTTGATCAGTCCGACTTCTCGCCCCTCACCTTAACTCTCTGACTTTGATCGGTTAGGCAGTTCCTCACCCATCTTGAGGTTATCTTGAGATGATTTCGGGGCTTTAGTGTCCCCGCGGTCCGGTCCTCGACCAGGCCTCCACCCCCAGGAAGCAGCCCGTGACAGCTGACTAACACCCAGGTACCTATTTTACTGCTAGGTAACAGGGGGCATAGGGTGAAAGAAACTCTGCCCAATGTTTCTCGCCGGCGCCTGGGATCGAACCCAGGACCACAGGATCACAAGTCCAGCGTGCTGTCCGCTCGGCCGACCGGCTCCCCATATCAGCAGTCTCCCAATTACTCCCGTCTGCTTCTCAAGTTTGTGTAATTATCTCTTGTGAGCTACTGTGCCAAAGACTTTTTGGCGGTTCAGAAATACACAATCTGCCCAACTTTCTCTGTACTGTTTTATTTTCATTACTATTGCATAATCTCTTGTAGGTTTATTAGGCATTATTTTCCTTCACTAGAACCATGTTGCTGTTTGTTTACATACCTGATGTCTTTGCAGGTGTGTAACTAGTCTCCATGGTGTAGTGGTAAGACACTCGCCTGGCGTTCCGCGAGCGCTATGTCATGGGTTCGTATCCTGGCCGGGGAGGATTTACTGGGCGCAATTCCTTAACTGTAGCCTCTGTTTAACGCAACAGTAAAATGTGTACTTGGATGAAAAAACGATTCTTCGCGGCGGGGATCGTATTCCAGGGACCTGCCCGAAACGCTACGCGTACTAGTGGCTGTACAAGAATGTAACGACTCTTGTATATATCTCAAAAAAAAAAAAAATAATAGTGGTATTGTTACTATTCTCTCAAGTGCTTTTGCAGGGGGGTGATTGTTAGTGATACTGGTCTGTAGTTAAGTGACTTCTCTCTATCTCCTTTCTTGTAAATCAGTACTACATTTGCTTTCATCTTGCAGCCTGGCAATTCCCCCCTCCTTGCAACTGAATAATTTAAGATCAGTAAAACAACTGTAAAAAAAATAGCCTTTTTAATAAAACAGCTACAAAAATATATTTTTTAAATAAACCAATTGTAAAAAAAATAATTTTGTTCAGATAAAAATTGTAAAAAAAAAAAATTACGATGGCGTAATTTACGATGCTTTTATTTCGATAGTGCGTTATGTTAGTGAAGTTTTACGTCATTGTTATAGAGTTTTATGGTGAGTGTGGGTTTTAATCATCTTTATATGCGATTGCAGTAAGTAGAGAGTTAAGCCGTTATTGCATAGTTTTGTGTTAATCGGGGGTTTTTAAGTTGCGGTTTTAGGCTTTTGCGGTAATTGTAGTTTTAAGTCGCAGTTGTAGCCTATTGTGTGGCGTTGTGAGCACTGATTTCAGACCTCGTTTTACATGTCGTCTGAATCTGCTGTCAATGCGGCGCTCTTCTGAATTTCTGGTCACTGGGACGCTCGTTTGAATTTGTGGTACATGGGGAGCTCGTTTGCATCTGTGGTCAATGTGGGGCTCGTCTGAATCTGTGGTTAATGGGACGTCCGTCTGAATTTGTGGTCAATGGGACGCTCGTCTGAATCTGTGGTCAATGTAACGCTCGTCTGAATCTGTGGTACATGGGACGCTCGTCTGAATCTGTGGTACATGGGGAGCTCGTCTGAATCTGTGGTCAATGGGACGCTCGTCTGAATCTGTGGTTAGAAAACACATTTGTCTACATCTATTGCTGATTAAGAGTTAAGATACATTGTCAAGTGTCACTAGTTAGCTAAGCTAATCAGTCAACAGTATCCAGGGAATGTGCTTTGTTGCTCTGCAAGAATGAGCAACGCTGTAGTTTCTTTGTAGAGCAGCCAGTGGCAGGAGCAACATTGCAAAATCAATAAAACCCGGCGCCTTATTGGCGAATCAAAGGCAATATAAAAATCAGTCAATAAAAAAAAATCAGTAACTTTACCTGAAAAACGTAAACGTAAAGTGGTAACAATTCTGTTTTTATAATTCAATACTGCTTCAGTAATGTTTCCTGTATTTAGTTATGTAATATTTATTCTAGATATTTATAAGATATTTGAAAATTTAAAAAAATACTATTTAAACTTTAATTTAAAATTTCATGGTAGTTTGAATTAAATGACTTAGAAAGAGTTAGATACCATTCCAGGTTGATTGACTTGCTGTGTTTTTTTAGTTCTGAAGTCTAGCTCTTTGTCTGGCTTCATCACCCTGTTTCTATGTCTGGCTCGGAGGAGGGAATGTGAGGCTGAGAACCAGAAGGTTACTTCATCTTTAAGGTGAATATTGACTGTGTCCTGACGTACACACACGCGCACACAGTTACGTACACACACACACACACACACACACACACACACACACGCTTAGAAACACGCACATGCGCTCAGAGGTGTAGCCACAACACACACACACACACACACACTCACCGGGGGGGGGGGGGAGGGGGGGCGTGGGCCGAGCGGACATCACGCTAGACATGTGATCATGTGCTCCCGGGTTCGATCCCGGGCGCCGGAAAGAAACAATGGGCAGAGTTTCTTTCACCCTATGCCCCTGTTAGCTAGCAGTAAAATAGGTACCTGGGTGTTAGTCAGCTGTCACGGGCTGCTTCCTGGTGTGTGTGTGTGTGTGTGTGTGTGTGTGTGTGTGTGTGTGTGTGTGTGTGTGTGTGTGTGTGTGTGTGTGTGTGTGTGGTAGAGAGAAAAAAAATAGTAGTAATAGTTAGAAACAGTTGAGAGGCGGGCCGAAAGAGCAGAGCTCAACCCCCGCAAGCACAACTAGTTGAAAACACACACACACACATTGTGCGAAGGAAATGTAGAAGATTGTGCGAAGAAAGCTAGTGGAACATCTGGAGCTAAAGAACTTTTTAACACAGCATCAACATGGGTTCAGGGATGGCAGGTCCTGCCTCACAGGGTTACTTGAATTCTACGACCAGGCAACAAAAATCAGGCAAGAAAGAGAAAGGTGGGCAGACTGCATATTTTTGGATTGCCAGAAAGCCTTTGATACAGTACCACACAAGAGGCTAGTGAAAAAGCTGGAGATGCAGACTGGAGTGAAAGGGAAGGTACTCCATTGGATAAAGGAGTACCTAAGCAACAGGAGACAACGAGTCAGTGTGAGGGGTGAGGTCTCAGATTGGCGAGACGTTACGAGTGGAGTCCCGCAGGGGTCAGTCCTTAGACCTATACTGTTTCTGATATATGTAAATGATCTCCCAGAGGGTATAGACTCGTTTCTCTCAATGTTTGCTGATGATGCAAAAATTATGAGGAGGATTGAAACAGAGGATGATAGTAGGAGGCTACAAGATGACCTAGACAGACTGAGTGAATGGTCCAACAAATGACTGTTAAAGTTCAACCCGAGTAAATGCAAAGTAAATGCAAAGTAATGAAACTAGGCGGTGGAAACAGGAGGCCAGACACAGGATACAGAATAGGAGATGAAGTACTTAATGAAACGGACAGAGAGAAAGATCTAGGAGTTGACATCACACCAAACCTGTCTCCTGAAGCCCACATAAAAAGAATAACGTCTGCGGCATATGCGAGGCTGACTAACATCAGAACAGCGTTCAGGAACCTGTGTAAGGAATCATTCAGAATCTTGTACACCACAAATGTAAGACCAATCCTGGAGTATGCGGTCCCAGCATGGAGCCCGTACCTTGTCAAGCACAAGACGAAGCTGGAAAAAATTCAGAGGTATGCCACTAGACTAGTCCCAGAACTAAGAGGCATGAGTTACGAGGAAAGGCTGCGGGAAATGCACCTTACGACACTGGAAGACAGAAGAGTAAGGGGAGACACGAATACTTTCCACAAAATCCTCAGGGGAATCGACCGGGTAGACAAGGATAAACTATTCAACACTGGTGGGACGCGAACAAGGGGACACAGGTGGAAACTGAGTACCCACATGAGCCACAGGGACGTTAGAAAGAACTTTTTCAGTGTCAGAGTAGTTAACGGATGGAATGCATTAGGCAGTGATGTGGTGGAGGCTGACTCCATACACAGTTTCAAGTGTAGATATGATAGAGCCCAATAGGCTCAGGAACTGTACACCAGTTGATTGACAGTTGAGAGGCGGGACCAAAGAGCCAAAGTTCAACTCCCGCAAGCACAAATAGGTGAGTACACAACACACACACACACACACACACACACACACACACACACACACATACACACACACACACACACACACACTGGAAAAACAGTCAGAAAACATCAGTAACTCATATCAAGAAGAAAGACAGCTTGAATGAGGTCTCCGGACCAAGCATCTTGTACGAGCTATGCGAGCCGCTACTAGCAACAGCCTCAAAGATCCAACGTGCTATCAGAAAATCCTATCCCTATGATCAGATAAACAAAGCAACTTGTTGATAAAACTGAACTTACAGCGGCGGTTTTGGCCGGGTCTATTCCTTGATGAACAAGGACGTGGAAGAGGTCATGGTTCACAGGTAAAGTCGTTCTGGAGAGGAAGTGCTGAACCTGCACGAGTATAACATGGCACTTCGAAGGGATATGAGATAGACTAAGTTGTGATGTGAGGACAGGATGAAGGAACGGTACTTTTTGTTGCTACTCTGACTGGCCTGGTATGTGTTACTCTGGCTGGCCTGGTATGTGTTACTCTGGCTGGCCTGGTATGTGTTACTCTGACTGGCCTGGTATGTGTTACTCTGGCTGGCCTGGTATGTGTTACTCTGACTGGCCTGGTATGTGTTACTCTGGCTGGCCTGGTATGTGTTACTCTGACTGGCCTGGTATGTGTTACTCTGGCTGGCCTGGTATGTGTTACTCTGGCTGGCCTGGTATGTGTTACTCTGGCTGGCCTGGTATGTGTTACTCTGGCTGGCCTGGTATGTGTTACTCAACCTGACCCACCCTGTGTTACACAGCCTGACCCACCCTGTGTTACACAGCCTGACCCACCCTGTGTTACACAGCCTGACCCACCCTGTGTTACACAGCCTGACCCACCCTGTGTTACACAGCCTGACCCACCCTGTGTTACACAGCCTGACCCACCCTGTGTTACACAGCCTGACCCACCCTGTGTTACACAGCCTGACCCACCCTGTGTTACTCAGCCTGACCCACCCTGTGTTACACAGCCTGACCCACCCTGTGTTACACAGCCTGACCCACCCTGTGTTACACAGCCTGACCCACCCTGTGTTACACAGCCTGACCCACCCTGTGTTACACAGCCTGACCCACCCTGTGTTACTCAGCCTGACCCACCCTGTGTTACACAGCCTGACCCACCCTGTGTTACACAGCCTGACCCACCCTGTGTTACACAGCCTGACCCACCCTGTGTTACACAGCCTGACCCACCCTGTGTTACACAGCCTGACCCACCCTGTGTTACTCAGCCTGACCCACCCTGTGTTACACAGCCTGACCCACCCTGTGTTACACAGCCTGACCCACCCTGTGTTACACAGCCTGACCCACCCTGTGTCACATTGACGCGTTGAAAGGCATTTTACATCACTACCATTGATGACTATACAACACAGCGCCGCCCGGATATAACTAACCAATTACCACCCATAATGATCATTTCGTTGCTTGTGCGGCCTATTGATCCATCGGTGTTGCGTGCAAGGTGCAATAACTATTTGTGCTAGCAGGATCGTGCTCTTGGACCCCGCCTTTGTATCCGTTGCTTGTCGTATGTACTGATTCCCGATCTATTTGTCACCTTTCACTTATATCCAACACATTCTCCTGTTTAGATAGTCGTTTTTCTAACTACGTGCACCATAGTACAAATATTGACGTACTAAGCAATTAGATAGTAGAATTTTGTACTATTCACCTAATAGAGTCCGAAAATAATGAAGCTAAATATAAACTTAAATATTTCTAGGCCTAGTGTAGTACACATATTAGGCCTCAGATAGCGATAATTAGGCCTAGGAAAGTGGGGTTATGTTAGTCTAGTTGGTCTTGGCGACATAAATAGAAAATCGTTTTCTGTTTGTCCAAATTCAATAGTACCGAGTTCTACTTTCTAATATAGTACCGATTTCTACTTTCTAATATAGTACCGATTTCTACTTTCTAATATAGTACCGATTTCTACTTTCTAATATAATACCGATTTCTACTTTCTAATATAGTACCGATTTCTACTTTTTAATATAGTACCGATTTCTACTTTCTAAATGGCTTTGTTTGTCATTATATGTACTATGGTCCTCATCGTTACTATTAGTACTACCAAAACTGGCTCCTAGGTACCTATTTACGGCCAGGTGAACAGAGGCACCAGATGAAAGAGAATTTGCCAAATTGCTTCTGTTACGGTGGGAATTTGGGGGAGCGAGGTTGTTGATCTGGGCAACGAACCATAGTTGACCAGACCACACACTAGAAGGTGAAGGGACGACGACGTTTCGGTCCGTCCTGGACCATTCACAATCGACTTGAGAATGGCCCAGGACGGACCGAAACGTCGTCGTCCCTTCACCTTCTAGTGTGTGGTCTGGTCAACTTACTTTAGCCACGTTATTGTGACTCCTCGCCTGCAAACGAACCATAGCTAACGAGAGGTCTGTATGGTCCCTTTTAACCTTTCAAAGTCATTACCGTAAAGTGTGCCAAAGACTGTTTTCTCCGAGGGCGTCTTGAACGAGGTCATTACGTGGGCTGCCTTAGTACCTCGTTCAGTGCTTGGCCCACGTGACGATGTCTGAGGTGTTTCTGGTGTGATGTGTCCAGCCACTGTCCCCTTGGGGGCCTCTGTGATCTCGTCTTAATTGATTGATTCAGTCAATTAAGATTAAGCCAGCCAAGAGGTGGCACGGGCATGAACAGCCCGTAATTGACACTCGCGTTGATGCTGCATTGATTGTATGCGTCCTCAAAATGCCAGGAATGAGTTGCAGCAAATACCCTCACCTTGCACCTCATGCATCATGTCTTGCATCACGTGTTGCGTCACGTCTTGCGTCACGTGTTTCACGACGGTTTCACTCATATTTGAAACTAGTTTGGCGGCCGGCCTTGAGATGACTGTTTTTTTACATGCATTTGAGTCATTGCAGACATTGCATAAGTTTGAATGACCAATGCAAGTGTCATTTGGTCATTCAAGTGACACAAGGCTAAGTGTCTCAGCCTTGACACACGTAAGCAGAGGAATGACCAGGAGTCAGGCGTCTACTTGAGAGTGAATGGCATAACTGGGAGACATTTATGGCACTTTCTGTCCCGCCCAGCATGAAGGAGAGCGAAGAGGGATGGTGTCAGTGGGTGGATTGCATGTTTCCAGATCACCCGAAGGCCGTTGACATGGGACTTATAACACACGAAAGGGATGATGATGATGATTAGGAGGGCAGTGGATGATGGTTCGCAAGGTAAGGAAGGGCTTGAAGGACAAACATATCAATTGTGACACTAGCTCTCCACATATGTCAGTTGCTTAATTTAGAATCTGTATTTGAGGTCGATCTCGAACCCATTGTTGATGTGACGACTTATATTGAATTTTGTAACTAGCTCATCAAGATTGTAACTTGCTTAGCTAAATGAATTGTGGGGTTCAGTCCCTGAGCCCATTATGTGCCTCTGTAACCCTTTCCACTACCGCCCACGGGATGGGTATGGGGTGCATAATAAATGAACTAAACTAGGAAGGGCACCACTACTCACCAGCACACACTACCACTAACAACCACGCTACCACTAACAACCACGCTACCACTAACAACCACGCTACCACTATTCACTACCACTCACTACTAGTGTACACAACCTACCCACTTAAGATCCTAGTGATCGCTACATGCTCCTAGTGGTTGAGCCGTCTAGCAAGAAGGTTAATCTAGCAATTAATCATAACGGGACTTCAACCCATTATGATTAATCTGACAAAATACGGTGTCTAGTTACCGCCTTGGTAACAAGGCATTCTTCTCAAACCACAATGGCAATATGGACCCAAATTCATGTTAATACTATTTGGTAAATTTGCTTAACAGTTAAAAACGAATAATTGCACCCACTTTAACACCGTCTATAAGTATGTATATACACACACACATGTATATTCAAGCATACTCACATATATACACAAGGTTACGCACTACGATATAATGTTAACATGCAGGACAATCCTATTAAAGAACATATTTAAGGAACTTAAATCAGATTTTTTTTATTAGAGGGTGTAAAGAATCAAGGAAAAAACTCACCTGTTTTCCTCCCAGGAAGAGCAGCAGCACCAGGAGGAGGAGACTGGTGAGAAGAGGTCCCAAATCGACATCCATGGTCCTCCCAGATAATGGGGTTCGAATCCCACCTGCCTTAACTCCCTATTATGAGAGAGGCAGCAGCATGGGGGCCTACTGCGGGTTCCTGGGCAGGGTATGTTAAGTGCCCAGTCGATCCTACCTACGCTAAGAGAGGTGGTGAAAGGGGTAAGGGGGTAGTTCTGAAGGTTTTCGGCCGGGATGGTTTCAAAGCCCAGCTAAAAACCAGGACGGTTTCACCTCAGGGAAACGCTAATTGATGACGAGTTCTCGAACTGCGCTTCGACACCTCGACACGTTTTCAAGCACGCATCTTCTTTTCCACTTTCATGCTTCTTTGGGTCTCACTCGCAAAATAAGCGATTTCTTTTTGGTTGGGGTTAGCAACGTCTTTTGCGCAATATCAATGTTATGTCGACTTTATCTTAGGTAATATCACAGGTTTCAAATGAAGTTTGTGCTTCAGATTCAAGAGTACAGAGGTTCAAAGCCTCCTTAAGTATATCTGAGACACGGGGGATATTTTTTTAAGCGTATGAACAACAATTGACCAAACTCACTAAAAACAGCCCTCTTTTTTTATCTCGAACTTTTTTTTTACACCTTCTATCTCTTATATTTTCCAATCAGCAGTCTATTTACAAAAACAAAACACGAACCACCACACTATAACGCATTTCAACGAGTCAACAAGCTTAATTTACCACTAAGATTCAAGTACACTTCTTATATTTTCCAGTAAAGTTTTGTTTGGCAGTGTCTATGGAGCTTGTTACTGAGTCTTCACCGTCTGCAGCCATCCTGGGACGTTCGTGGATCATAAGGATTAGAGTGGGGGGTGAGAGCTACCCATTTCTTTTTTCAAAAAACACCCCGAAAGATGCAACCTTTTTTTTCCTGCAATTACAGTTATTCGTGCAAGCGTAAAAACAGTTTACCAGAGTAGATCAGTCAGCAAGACTTGGAGCAGGACATCCTTATGGTTATATATATATAGATATTTATATATGTATATAAATCTAATGCTCTCAAGTGAGAGGTTCAATGAAGGCCGCTGAAGTTGTTTCCTTTGAAGGTAAGTATTTATATATATATACATATATGTATATATACATATATATACATATATATATACATATACATATATACAATAGGCTATACACTGGTCGCAAATGGAAGCACATAGATCACAAGAGTTATAATGTGGTGGAAGTATGATCAACTAGCCTTGATCGATTGTCTCAAGGTGTTCGATCTGCCTCAGGAAAGCATCTTAAGAGGTTCGACTTGCCTCGGTGGAACACCCTAGGCACCCGCCTTGCTTGATGGAACGCCTCAAGGTCTTCGACTTGCTTGGGTGGAACCCTTAGAGCATTGAACTTGCTCGATGAAAAAGAAGGGGTCTGAGCTTCCTTCGGTAGATCCTCACAAGATGAGCGGCTTGCCTCCACATAGTATAAGAATAGCTTGCATAAAATCTTGAGCTGTTTTAATCATAAAACAACAT
This sequence comes from Procambarus virginalis, assembly GCA_020271785.1. NCBI lineage: Eukaryota > Metazoa > Arthropoda > Malacostraca > Decapoda > Cambaridae > Procambarus > Procambarus virginalis. Next base: position 4,623,318 of record WNGS01087021.1, read on the forward strand.
TAGAGGTTACTGGGGCAGTGACGGTCGAAGTCTTCACTAATGGCTCCTTCACTTGCGTAATCTTCCTTAAGCTTTTCTTTTAGATAATCTTCGCCAAATTTTGATATTGGAGTTAGGACATTCCGTGACCAACGAACCTGAGTATTAATCGCTGGATTTGGGAATAAATAATTTCCGAATTGGTATCATGAAATGGAAACAGGATCTTCATCAACGAGAGAGACACTTACTAGTATTCTATGTATGTATTTCTATGTATTCTTTCGTTCACCTCTTACTGTGTTATTGTGTGACGTCACTAGACCACGTGGCTTTTGTTTACAAACGGGATTATTGAACCAAGAGACGAATATATTCTGATGACCAGAAGAGAACAATATGTCACTAGACTTGCAGGTTACAACAACGGATCCCAAGAACAGCCAGGACTTCTTCAGGGACTCAAGACCTAGAGGTGAGCATGAGATAAAATGAACGTAAGAGGCATTTGATAACGGAACGAAGACTTTGCTACGTTCGCCCCCTCTTGAGCAGAGCAAAAGGTCAGACAACATGTGACCTGAAGGCAAGGGTGGAGAAAAGACTACACAAATGAGGTCTCCTCTCCCGGGACGACTCCCTGCCACAGTGTTGACGTGGCCAGCTGTGTTTCCCACAAACACACATCCCAACCATGGTGACTTTTTCTTGAAGGCAAAACTAAGTATCAACTTTCAACCCCTGTCTTCAAAATTAACGTCATTCCTCTTAAGCACACGGTCTCACTCCTGAGTGGTTGGTGCTTGTACGGGTCTCATCTGACCACCGCACATATTACAAAATACTTGAGCAGTTCATTTTAAGATTTCAGCGACGACGTTTGATCCTCACACTGGTCCTGGTGGGGCCTGAGATGCAGAGTAAGCGTTCCCATCTGTAAAATAAAACACAAATACCTGTATTAGTTGAAGTCTTCGTCAAGTATTACATTTTAGATAATGACGCGGGAAATCGCAGAGAGAGAGAGAGAGAGAGAGAGAGAGAGAGAGAGAGAGAGAGAGAGAGACACACACAATAGTTCCATTCTATCCTTTCGTTCACCTTTTACCGTGTTGTTGTGTGACGTCACTAGACCACGTGGCTTTTGTTTACAAACGGGCTTATTGAACCAGCTGATGAAGCCTCTCAATGTGTCGCCGTCCGATAGGAATAGTAAGGTGTAACGCTCATTATACTACCACTGTGAATGAAGATTGAAACCAACTCAACCAGCTTCGAGCACTGTACAGGATCCCACTTAAATTTAAAAGGACGCAATATTTCAACCAATCGATATATTGGCATATGCGTTTATACAAACATAATCAATACTGACCTACATATTATACATGAAGTTAACTAATTCCCCAAAGAATTTATATACTGCATATATTTTATAAGAGAGTCGAAGGATATCGGTCTTAATCCCATGTAATTATTTAAAATATTTTTCAAGAAATCTTTGTTTTAGATGCCATCATGTTAATACATTGCTTTATATATTATCCTTTAAACTGTGGATTTATCTATTCATTAATAATCTACAATGAATACAATTTACAAAATATTGAGCACGAGACAATGAATAAGTTTGGGGGGTAAACTAATGCAAATTTAACCCAACACGAAATTCTAATAGTGGCGGGGAGGTAAGTATCAGGGTAGCACTTGAAAGGTCAGGTAAGTATCAGGGGTAGCACTTGAAAGGTCAGGTAAGT
>WNGS01087021.1:4626053-4644214 GCA_020271785.1 Procambarus virginalis
CACACTATAACGCATTTCAACGAGTCAACAAGCTTAATTTACCACTAAGATTCAAGTACACTTCTTATATTTTCCAGTAAAGTTTTGTTTGGCAGTGTCTATGGAGCTTGTTACTGAGTCTTCACCGTCTGCAGCCATCCTGGGACGTTCGTGGATCATAAGGATTAGAGTGGGGGGTGAGAGCTACCCATTTCTTTTTTTCAAAAAACACCCCGAAGATGCAACCTTTTTTTTCCTGCAATTACAGTTATTCGTGCAAGCGTAAAAACAGTTTACCAGAGTAGATCAGTCAGCAAGACTTGGAGCAGGACATCCTTATGGTTATATATATATAGATATTTATATATGTATATAAATCTAATGCTCTCAAGTGAGAGGTTCAATGAAGGCCGCTGAAGTTGTTTCCTTTGAAGGTAAGTATTTATATATATATATACATATATGTATATATACATATATATACATATATATATACATATACATATATACAATAGGCTATACACTGGTCGCAAATGGAAGCACATAGATCACAAGAGTTATAATGTGGTGGAAGTATGATCAACTAGCCTTGATCGATTGTCTCAAGGTGTTCGATCTGCCTCAGGAAAGCATCTTAAGAGGTTCGACTTGCCTCGGTGGAACACCCTAGGCACCCGCCTTGCCTTGATGGAACGCCTCAAGGTCTTCGACTTGCTTGGGTGGAACCCTTAGAGCATTGAACTTGCTCGATGAAAAAGAAGGGGTCTGAGCTTCCTTCGGTAGATCCTCACAAGATGAGCGGCTTGCCTCCACATAGTATAAGAATAGCTTGCATAAAATCTTGAGCTGTTTTAATCATAAAACAACATTAGAGGTTACTGGGGCAGTGACGGTCGAAGTCTTCACTAATGGCTCCTTCACTTGCGTAATCTTCCTTAAGCTTTTCTTTTAGATAATCTTCGCCAAATTTTGATATTGGAGTTAGGACATTCCGTGACCAACGAACCTGAGTATTAATCGCTGGATTTGGGAATAAATAATTTCCGAATTGGTATCATGAAATGGAAACAGGATCTTCATCAACGAGAGAGACACTTACTAGTATTCTATGTATGTATTTCTATGTATTCTTTCGTTCACCTCTTACTGTGTTATTGTGTGACGTCACTAGACCACGTGGCTTTTGTTTACAAACGGGATTATTGAACCAAGAGACGAATATATTCTGATGACCAGAAGAGAACAATATGTCACTAGACTTGCAGGTTACAACAACGGATCCCAAGAACAGCCAGGACTTCTTCAGGGACTCAAGACCTAGAGGTGAGCATGAGATAAAATGAACGTAAGAGGCATTTGATAACGGAACGAAGACTTTGCTACGTTCGCCCCTCTTGAGCAGAGCAAAAGGTCAGACAACATGTGACCTGAAGGCAAGGGTGGAGAAAAGACTACACAAATGAGGTCTCCTCTCCCGGGACGACTCCCTGCCACAGTGTTGACGTGGCCAGCTGTGTTTCCCACAAACACACATCCCAACCATGGTGACTTTTTCTTGAAGGCAAAACTAAGTATCAACTTTCAACCCCTGTCTTCAAAATTAACGTCATTCCTCTTAAGCACACGGTCTCACTCCTGAGTGGTTGGTGCTTGTACGGGTCTCATCTGACCACCGCACATATTACAAAATACTTGAGCAGTTCATTTTAAGATTTCAGCGACGACGTTTGATCCTCACACTGGTCCTGGTGGGGCCTGAGATGCAGAGTAAGCGTTCCCATCTGTAAAATAAAACACAAATACCTGTATTAGTTGAAGTCTTCGGCAAGTATTACATTTTAGATAATGACGCGGGAAATCGCAGAGAGAGAGAGAGAGAGAGAGAGAGAGAGAGAGAGAGAGAGACACACACAATAGTTCCATTCTATCCTTTCGTTCACCTTTTACCGTGTTGTTGTGTGACGTCACTAGACCACGTGGCTTTTGTTTACAAACGGGCTTATTGAACCAGCTGATGAAGCCTCTCAATGTGTCGCCGTCCGATAGGAATAGTAAGGTGTAACGCTCATTATACTACCACTGTGAATGAAGATTGAAACCAACTCAACCAGCTTCGAGCACTGTACAGGATCCCACTTAAATTTAAAAGGACGCAATATTTCAACCAATCGATATATTGGCATATGCGTTTTATACAAACATAATCAATACTGACCTACATATTATACATGAAGTTAACTAATTCCCCAAAGAATTTATATACTGCATATATTTTATAAGAGAGTCGAAGGATATCGGTCTTAATCCCATGTAATTATTTAAATATTTTTTCAAGAAATCTTTGTTTTAGATGCCATCATGTTAATACATTGCTTTATATATTATCCTTTAAACTGTGGATTTATCTATTCATTAATAATCTACAATGAATACAAATTTACAAAATATTGAGCACGAGACAATGAATAAGTTTGGGGGGTAAACTAATGCAAATTTAACCCAACACGAAATTCTAATAGTGGCGGGTGAGGTAAGTATCAGGGTAGCACTTGAAAGGTCAGGTAAGTATCAGGGGTAGCACTTGAAAGGTCAGGTAAGTATCAGGGGTAGCACTTGAAAGATGAGGTAATTATCAGGGTAGCACTTGGAAGGGGATGAGGATAAAGATTTGGAATAGAATGAAGAAATAGTGCCCAACCACTTGAGGACGGTCGGGGATTGAACGCCGACTTGCAAGATGCGAGGCCGTCGCTTTACCATCCATCCCAAGTAGTTGGGCTAGGGAATGGAAGTAGTGGTGGGGGTGGGTAATGTGTGGGAGGGATAGTAACATTTGTTATACTGTGGCAAAAGGAAGATTTTTTTTAGGCTATCTCCTACAACAGGCTGGATATCATCAACGTATCCATGATAACCAGCATATATTCATTTTCTTCTGTCCACCATAGACAGGGTTAGAGATCTGTTAAACATCATATAGTAGAGCGAGTTATTGAACACTCAACCACAGGTAATTGTATAGTGTTTTTCGAATATCCAGTATATACATTTAATACATACATTGATGTCTGTTCCACAAATACAGGGTTTAAGGTGTCGTCTCTTACATATAATGCCCTTGGCTATCATGTACTTGACCACATATTGTGATTAATGTCCGTTTACAAAGGTGTAATACATTTCTAACTACCATACATGTATATACATATACACACACACACATATTCACATGTATATATATATTTTTTCTCTGACAGGATAGGACGGCCGCTATCTGAACTAGAGAGTAATTCGGCACTTAACCACAGAAGGTGATTATAAGGTGCTTTTACAAGCTCAAGTTATAGTTACATCATATAAATATTTAATAATTGTTGCATTACACATTCAACAAAATGCGTGGACAAATGCGACCGAAAGGTCGCAGGGCTTGGGCCGGGCTTGGGCTGTAGCTCTAACCGTAAAGGTTAGAACAATCCCCCCCTTGACGGTCATGCTTTTGGGAGAAGCAATTCTTATTAAGGTCCTGAAGGACGTTACCGGCATCACATCCACTGACATTAGTCAGGAAGGTGATGGTATCGTGCTCTTCTTTTCATGTGAAGAAGAGCTAGAACAACTCCTGACCAACGATGCCATAATTCGCAAAGAGCACCACCTACATCCTCACTTTCCACGTCAGTTCCTGGCCGGAAGAACTACTTTTAGCAGCAGGAGCAGCCGGTGGATCGCTGACCGACCGCAGCATAAGATCATGGACATTATCGAGGACGAAAATCCAAAACTGGCTGTATTCCACCTAGAGTTCTGCAACACCGACAAATCATCAATGAAGATTACTTTCACCACCATAGCTGCGGCCACCCAGGCTGCCACACAAGGTTTCTACTGCTTCAGGTTACAAATACCACCCCACCAAGTAAGAAACGAACGATACCATGAGATCCAGCAGTGCTTCAAGTGCTACGAGCTCTCCCACCCCACTAACAAGTGTCAGCACCCCGTCCAAAAGTGCAGTCTATGCGCACTGGACCATCACTACTCCATATGCAAGGCAACAGCCCATCGCTGCTTGCTCTGTGATGGCAATCACCCCGCAATTTCCTACCGCTGCCCCCGCAGACAGGAAAGCATCAAGGCCCAGGTTGAAGCCAAGAGAAACAACCCTTCTACCTCCGAGACCAGAGCCCCAGGAGCTCAACCCACCACCTCAGCTCCCACCAACCGACCAGAAGACTTTCCGGTCTTACCAACATGTGGCTCCTCCCAGCAGGCGACCCAGCCTTCACACTGGGGACCCAAGGTCCCACAGGCTCCTTTGCAGTCCCTTGCATCACGTGCAGGCATTATCCCTGGTCTTATTAGACTAGCGGAAAGGCTTGCCGGACCAGACAACCACCGTTTTGTCAGTGAACTGAACATATTATACCTAGCCAATGGCCTGGACCCCATCATAGCCCCTGGCGCAAGTCTCGCTGCCTCCACTACCACACCGGAGACTACCACCAGGACGACCACGAGGTCGATTTCAAAACAGACTATAGAGCCACCCAAGACCCCGGGCCGCACCAACAAAAGTAATTCCCTCTCCAGCTCCCAACACTCCTACCATCACCATCTCAGCAGCCGCACTAGCAGACGTCCTGTCTACAAATGCTAACAGCACCACCAACGCTCCTGAAATAGTTTACCACCAATCCACGACACCTGAGCCTACCACAGGCTGCGAGGCGAAAGACGAAAACACCAACTGCAGAGGTTACGGACTCCTCAGACGAGGAAATCTTAGTAGGAGCTCCTCCGCCGTACCACAAATACAACACCTACTCGGTACAAGACCTCCTCATGGAGGCCACCTCACCAAACTCCAACGACAGCACGGCTCAGCCAAAGTCTCAGGCAAAGAAAAAACGGAAAACCGGAAGACCAAGGTCTTCCGTTTACACTAACTCACCAACTCCATAACTGGTACAGCCAGCCCTCCGGAACTGAAAATCACCAGGAAGACCCCCATCAATCCCCAGACCTCTAGTATCTGCTATAGATACAAATAATGGCTCCAAAGAGCCTCTACTTACGGGCTTACCATAATCCGTGCTACTGGAACTGTTTTGTTCTGAGTAGCTGAGTCTAAAACATCGACAGCAACTTCTCGGTTAAGCAAGTTTCCTTTGGAAAAGACAAGAGCGTGTCCTCTGATTTCCTTCTCCGCCAGGCAGCACAATGTAGTTGGAGCAGAGACCTTGTCAGAGGAGGTGTAAGAGACACTGACTCTAATTAGATCTCTGCTCCAGCTACGAGTCAGTGTCTCTTACACATACTCTGACAAGATCTCTGCTCCAACTACACTGTGCTGCCTGGCGGAGAAGGAAATCAGTGGACACGCTCTTGCCTTTGCCAAAGGAAGCTTGCTTAACCGAGAAGCTAAAGTCAATTTCCAAGGAAAAACATCCTCCTCAAAGAGGCTGGAAAATGGGACTTCACAGGGAGGAATACTAAGCCCCTTCCTCTTCAACTGTCTCATGGAACAATTCATAAAGCTCAAATTACCAAAAGCCAAACTGCTTAACCATGCAGACGACTTTGTGATCATCATCAATGACAAAAGGGGTCAGGAACCATGCACAAAAATTCATGGACATCATCAGCAGGGAAGCGGAACGCACAGCAGTGAAAATAAACAGCAATAAAAACAAAGCAATGACCGTTAAAATGAGAAGTCACGACATCAGACTCTCAATACAAGGACACGAAATTGAGTCGGTTACCTCTTTTCAATACCTAGGAGTTATAATAGACAACCAGTAGAAATTCACTCAAGAAATTTAATATCTTCGGCAACGTTGTAAAGGCAGAAACTCAGCTTTGCGCTTCCTGACCAGTCTTAGAGAGAGTGCATCTCTACCAGTACTCAAAATGTACTACGTTCAAGCAGTTAGGTCACTCACTGACTATGCTGCTCCTGCTCTTACATCCCTCAGTGATAACTAATAGGTGGAACTGGAAGTGTCTCAAAAGGATGCCCTCAGGACAATGATTGGAGCACCTATATGGCCGCGCCGAGAGAATCTAAGACTTACCAGCCTTAGAAAACCAGAATTAAACAAAGGATAGCCACCATAACAGCAAAACTTGTTGTAACCACCACCAGACTGTCAAGCAAAGATATCATACACAGATCTCTTCACATAAACCTTCAATATAGAACAAGTGCATGGACGGATAATCTGGTCAAGATTCAAGAGAAAGTGGACTTGAAAAGTACCATTAAAACACAAGGGGAAGATAGACCATATCAACACTTTCGGCACCCTCCTCCATGGGAAGAACCGAGTCTACAAATAATCAGTGAAGGATTACCAGTTAAAAAATCAGCATGTGATCCGCAGAGACTCAAAGCAGTCATATAACAAGAAATGGAAACCATCTCAAGACCGACAACCACTCACATCTTCACAGACGGATCAGTTGATCAAGAAAGAGGTTCTGCTGGGGCAGCAGTTTACACTACCAACCATGAAGCTTACTGGAGCATGAATAGTGGGTGCTCAACATTGCAAACAGAATTAAATGACCTGAAGGAGGCCATAAATTATACAATTTCGAATAATTTACATGATGTTATCATTCATACCGACTCTAAATCTTCACTCCAGGCATTGCTATCCAGCAAGCACAGAGATAATATACAACTCCTCACAGAAATCAATCATATAGGAAAAGAAGCACACACTCTAGGGCTTTCAATCACCCTAAATTGGATACCAAGTCACAATGACATAGATGGTAATTAAAAGGCAGACTCACTAGCAGAAACTGCCAATGCTCTATCTGTTGTACAGGTTAAAATACCTCCAAGTTTTTCACAGATTAAAGAGCAAATCAAGAAGAAAATATTCTCAACTATCAAAAGTCTCCACAGAGCCAAAGTAGCGGAAGGAAGATCCACTCCGATATGGTACGAACAAGCCAGTGGCTACTCCTCTTTCAAGCCTGGCAAAAAGATATCCAGAGACATTGCAGTAGCCATACACAGACTCAGACTTGGTTACAAGTGCTGCTGGGAGGTAATGAACCCAATAGTTAAAGAGTGTCACATCTGTGGAACAGAAGCAGAGGCGCCACTATTGCACTACTTACTGGAATGTGAAGCTACTGAAGCCCTGCGCATCAAACTCAACATTAATCCAACAACAACAGCTGCATTAGATGCACATTCCACAGTGACTACAATGGTTAGAAAAGCAGTCGAAAAATGGGCCACACTAGTGAACACTGTGCATCTACATCCACCATCAAGATAATGTTATTAAAACAAGACTAAAACCAGTGCGCTAAAACAGAAGCGGAAAAGAAATATAGGAAAAGAAGGAAACCTCCACCTCCATTTAAAACTTTGTCCCAAATATCACAGTAACAAGGTTATCGCGGATAACCGAACTCAATTACGGGCTCACTATAGCCTGTGCTACATGGACATTTCGTCCTGAGTAGCTAAATCTAAAACAACAACAAGATCTCACTATATTACCAGGAATCTACCACAAGGAATACACTCATGGCGCTGTATCTAGCCAACAGGAGCCTGGACCCCATCTTAGCCCCTGGCGCAAGTCTCGCTGCCTCCACTACCACTCCGGAGACTACCACCAGGACGACCACGAGGTCGATCTCAACACAGACTCCAGAACCACCCAAGACCTGGGGAGGCACAAACAGAGGTATGTCCCTCTCCAGCTCCCAACACTCCTACCATCACCAGTGCTGTCTACAAATACTAACAGCATCACTAACGCTCCTGTAATAGCTTCTACCACTAATCCACGACATCTGAGCCTACCTCAGGCTGCGAGACCAAAAACAAGACCACCAACTACAGGTGTTACGGACTCCTCAGATGAGGAAATTTTAGTAGGAGCTCCACCGCCGCAGATCAAATACAACACCTACTCGGTACAAGACTTCCTCATGGAGGCTACCTCACCAAACTCTAACGACAGCACGGCTCCACCAAAGGCTCAAAGAAAAAACGGAAGGTCTACAGGTCTACACTAACTCACCGGCTCCATAACTGGTACAGCCAGCCTTCCGAGGCTGAAATCGACCATGAAGACCCCTATCCATCCACAGATATCCAGTATCAGCTATTGGTATTGGTAATGGTTCCAAAGAGCCTCCACTTACGGGCTATTCATGCCCGTGCCATCTTTAGGGCGGCTTAGTCCTTATCAATCAATAAAAAAAGAATACCTACCAGGAACCCACCACCAGGAACCATCCACCAAGAACCACCCACCAAGAACCATCCACCAGGAGCCATCCACCAGGAGCCATCCACCAGGAGCCATCCACCAGGAGCCCCACACCAGAGCACAATTGACCTCCGACCTTCCTGCCTGTATCGCATAATGAATTTTTTTCCTAGATAAAGGTGATGTGTTGTTAGGCTGGCGAGCGTGTGTGTGTGTTAGGCTGGGGAGCGTGTGTGTGTGTTAGGCTGGCGAGCGTGTGTGTGTGTTAGGCTGGGGAGCGTGTGTGTGTGTTAGGCTGGGGAGCGTGTGTGTGTGTTAGGCTGGGGAGCGTGTGTGTGTGTTAGGCTGGGGAGCGTGTGTGTGTGTTAGGCTGGCGAGCGTGTGTGTGTGTGTTAGGCTGGCGAGCGTGTGTGTGTGTGTTAGGCTGGCGAGCGTGTGTGTGTGTTAGGCTGGCGAGCGTGTGTGTGTGTTAGGCTGGCGAGCGTGTGTGTGTGTGTGTGTGTGTGTGTGTGTGTGTGTTAGGCTGGCGAGCGTGTGTGTGTGTTAGGCTGGGGAGTGTGTGTGTGTGTGTTAGGCTGGCGAGCGTGTGTGTGTGTTAGGCTGGGGAGTGTGTATGTGGATGTAGATGTGTGTGTGTGTGTGTGTATATGTAGGTGTCCGTATTATTTATAATTTGTGCCAGTAGAATAGAGGTGTTAGCTCTTGGATCCCGCCTTTCTAACCGTTGGTTGTCTAGTGTACTGACGCCTGACCTACTTAACTTCTGTATTATTTTCTACATATTTCTCACACACACACACACACACACACACACACACACACAACCCAGGAAGCAGACCATGACAGCTGTCCAACTCCCAGGTACCTATATACGGCTAGGTAACAGGTGCATCAGAGTGAAATAAACTGTCCATTTGTTTCCGCCATCGCCGGGAATCGAACCTCGGCCCACAGGACTACGTATCCAGCGTGCTGTCCACTCAGTCACCAGGCGCCTGTGGTGTGTGTGTGTGTGTGTGTGTGTGTGTGTGTGTGTGTGTGTGTGTGTGTGTGTGTGTGTGTACTCACCTATTTGTGCTTGCGGGGGTTGAGCTCTGGCTCTTTGGTCCCGCCTCTCAACCGTCAATCAACTGGTGTACAGGTTCCTGAGCCTATTGGGCTCTATCATATCTACATTTGAAACTGTGTATGGAGTCAGCCTCCACCACATCACTGCCTAATGCATTCCATCCGTTATGTGTGTGTGTGTGTGTGTGTGTGTGTGTGTGTGTGTGTGTGTGTGTGTTAAAGGCATCACCACATTTGAGACAAATGTCATTGTTCTCTCCACATAAGAAGTTGCCAAGCCATTAGAAATTTTTTTTAACCATTAAATGGACTATTTTCGTGTTAAAAAAAATAATGTCTGTCTTTCAAGCGATTTTTTACGCTTTTAATTATTTTTTTTGTAATAAAGGTATAATATTTTTATACCATAAGAAGACTTTTTAATTTTGTTTTTGATTAAAAATGGACAATTGTTTATCTTTAAACGGACATTTTAATCAATAAAAAATATTTCAATCTTCGCTTTTAAAGAGACATTTTCATGGTAGAAGGATTCTTTCATTTCACTGACGGGACATTTTCACGCGTGACTTTTCAAGCAATTAAACTGACATTTTCGCGACATTAAAGGAATCAAGAGAGAGAGAGAGAGAGAGAGAGAGAGAGAGAGAGAGAGAGAGAGAGGAGAGAGAGAGAGAGGACTGAAGATAAGGGAATTCATACTCGTCAACTCACTAGGAGTCGACAGCCTAACGCTGGAAATCTGCATTCAGGGTAATAAACTAATACTCATTATTACCTTCAGTCCACCAACAATCAACACGTGTATTGAGGAAGAATTTGATGACACACGCAAGGGCCTTATAACTCTCCTGAGAGAGAGATTATAGCAAGAGCACATCAAAACAAAATCACAATTGCTGATTCTTGGTAGCTTCAATTTTGAAAGCAATAGAAACCTACAAAGCAAGAAAGCAAGGCTTCTGGACCGGCCGATTCGTAAAGTTTACCCTGAAAACTTTCATGTAATAATATTTTCTCTATCAATGCTGGATTTGGTATGTACCAGGAAAGTAGAAGAGATGTTTGACATTCAGTACCTTCCTCTATTAGGCAAGAGTGACTAGGTCCTTTTGGAAATAAAATCTGCAATACATTATAATCTAAAAACAGACTGGGGGTAATCAGTTGAGAAAAACAGAATTATCAAGAATGGAAACTTAGGGGGAACTTAGAAAGTTCTATAATGAATTTTGAGGTGAAAGAGTTGTTGTTAGGCAAGGAAGTAAATGATGTATGCCAAATTTTGCGAGATAAACGAGGAAGACACAGTGCAGTTCATACCAAGCCAGAGGTGCAGAACTAGAAAGCAATTTCGGCTCAACATGAAGTGTGAGAGAACCAGAAACAACAAAAAACTGAATCAATATAGCCTATCCACCAGGAACCTAAGGCCTATTTGAGGCCTAATCCTCAAACATACGTGCGATACAAACAAGCAACAAAAAACTACACGGCAGTGAAGAGAGAAGCAGAAAGAAATTTGGAGAAAGGGGATAGCAGGGAAATGAAAAAAAGCCTATTCATTAAATCATTTAAAGCAAATTGCAGGTAATGGATAAAATCCAGAATTTGATAATGGGGAACACGTTCACAGAGAAAGGAAAGATATGTGAAATAATGAACAGTTCCAAAGTGTGATTGTGCAAAATGAAGTTTTCAGAGAACCATACACAATACAGATTTCAGAGAGCAACATAGAGGTACCTCGAGGCAGTGAAAAAAAATTACTCAAGTAGCTAGAAGGAAATAAAGCAGTTGGTCCAGATGAAGTTCCACTTTTGGTTCTGAGAGAATGCTCACCTGAGCTCAGCATTCCACTTCAAATGATATTTCATACATAGTTGTGTATAGGAGTATTGGCAGGTATATAGAAAAAGGCAAACATGGTTCCATTCTACAATAATGGAGGCAGAGAACACCTAAATAACAGAGCGTATCGTTGACAAGCGTGAAAGGCAAAACACTCGACAAGTAAGTAATTATCAAAAGAAGGCACCAAACTGGGAAGGCTATATGTAGCACCATCAAATGTGCGGAATAATCAGAGGGCGCTAAATATCACCAAGGATGCCAAAACGAGAACAAAAGTTTTTTTTAACCGACAGAAAAATGAGGTCGGTGACCAGAAGCAATGTATCAGACTAGAGAAATGTTATCAGTGGAGTACCATAGGGTTTAGTTCTAGCACTAGTAATGTTCATTATACAAAATATATGAAGACTCTTTCAGAGGAAATACAGAACTATATGAACATGTTTGCTGATGATGCTAGGCTACTAGGGAAGATGAGAAACTACTACCATGCCCTTCAATAAGACCTGGACAAAATAAGTGTATGGAGCAACACCTGGCAAATGTAATTTAACGTGAGTAAATGCCACGTTATGGAATGTGGAATAGGAGAAAATAGGTCACACACACAACGTACAAATTATGCGAAAAGGCGTTAAAGAAAGAGATCTAGTAGAGGGTCTGGGCAGTAGACTGTCATCAGTCACACACAAAGAACATGGCGGGAGGAGCCTATGCTACGCTTTCCAATTTCAGAATCGCTTTTAAATACATGGATGGTGACACACACAAAAGACATTTTTCACGACCTACGTGACATTAAATTAACTGGAATATCCATCAGTTGTATGGTGCCCATATCTCAATAAGCACATCAATAGACTAGAAAATGTGCTAAGACATGCTACTAAATGACTTCCTGAGCTGATAACAATGCTATGATAATAGATTACAGGTGTTAATATGCAAAAGCTAGATGTTAGAAGAAAAAAAAGAGGCGATAAGATCACAACATACAAAATATTAATATGAATCGACAATATTTTATAGAGGAATTTTTTAAACCTGCAACTTTAAGAATAGGTTCTCTTCAACATGAAGTGTGAACAAGTGAGAAGTGAGTTAAGTGAGAAGGTGGTGGAGGCCAAGACCGTCAGTAGTTTCAAAGCGTTATACGACAAAGAGTGCTGGGAAGACGGAACACCACGAGCGTAGCTCTCATCCTATAACTACACTTAGGTAATTACACACACAACTTGCTAACAGACAGCGGCTATCATTTTAAAAGATATTAAGAACAAGCCACATTACTGAGCCCGAAATGTCACTGGCTAGTATCTGACCTTTCCGATTGGGAAGGGGGTGGGGGGGGTGAACAGAGCCTTCCAGAACACGGCACTGAAGAACAAGTTATGTCCATCCTCTCCACGCACACGTAATTGTGAACCGAGGAAAAATTTGATTACAAAAAAAGTTACGCAATGGGTATTTATATGCAATAAAATACATACTCACGTATATATATATATATATATATATATATATATATATATATATATATATATATATATATATATATATATACACACACACCAGCTGTACCCGGCTACACGTTGCTGAGTCACAGCAACTCTCCCCTGTCCCCCTATCCTCCCCCACAATTCCCCCCTCCCCCCGTCCCCTCGTCCTCCCCACCCTCCCCCACTCCCATCCTCTTGTACTCCCAACAATTCCCCACTCCCTCGTCCGATGCGTTCCCAAATGATCTGATGTTCCCATCAGAAAAATGGGAATATCAAATGATTTGATGTTCCCCACTGAAAAATAAAAAGTTAAAAAAATCGAAATGAAAAACAACGAAAAAAAAATACAAAATTAACTATACTCACGAAATGAACTGTATGGTAAACAACACAGCTCAATTTGAAGGCAATGTCACACAAAATAATTAAATCAAAATCTATGAACATTCAATTTATCAATGCAATCAGAAACATTGAAGTGGAATCGTAACATATTTAGTATAGCGTGTCTTGCTTTTACGTGTAAAAGATGGTGCTGTTTTTCAACAAAAAGCATGTTTTTACCTGTCACAGGTGTGTGGAATATATATAGTAGATATATAAAGCACGCGCATATTCGAATGTAACATTGTGTCAAAATTTCAAAGCAATTGGTAAAGAGGTTTCGGAGAATTCCCTCACATGAAAACCAGTTTTTTTAACATGTTTTTACCTGTCACAGACGTGACATCTATATAGTTTGTATATAAAAACACGCTCGTATGTGCATGGAACGTTGTCTCAAAATTTCAAGGCAATCGGTGAAGAACTTTCGGAGATTAGCGATTTGAACAAACATTTACATTTTTATTTAAATACTAGCTTTCCTGGCCATGCGTTGCTGTGGCTCAGCAACGCATGTGTGTTGCTGGCAACAGCAACCTTCCCCTGTCCCCCAGTCCTCCCCACCATTCCCCCCTCCCCCGTCCCCTCGTCCTTTCCACCAACCCCCTTCCGTCTCCCCACCATTCCCCACTCCCTCGCTCAATGCATTCCCAACGATCTGATATTCCCATCATAAAATTGGGAACATCAAATGATCTGATGTTCCCATCACTGAAATATAAGAAAAACTGTTAAAAAACGAAATGAAAAACAATGAAAAAATACAAAAATAAACTGTACTCAGGAAATGAATGGCATGGTAAACAACACAGCTCAATTCCAATGCAATGTTACACAAAATAATTAATCAAAATGAAAATCAATCGAAATCTATGAATATTCAATTTGTTAATGCAATAAGAAACATTGAAATGGAATCGTAACAAATTTAGTATAGCATGTGTTGCTCTTACGTGCAACACATGGCGCTGTTTCTTAAAAAATTAATGATTTACCTGTCACAGGTGTGACATTTATACTTATAATTACGAAATGAACGTTATGGTAAACAACACAGCTCAATTCCAATGCAATATCACACCAAATTAAATCTAAATGAAAATAAATCGAAATCTATAGTTCCTGTGTATGGCTCAGTCTTGATTCCCTCTTTGAGACTACATTTCAAATTATCCCTAACATATATGGCTACTCCCCCTCCTCGTCTAATATATCTGTGTGAAATAGTTTAAATCCATTTATTTGATATTCAGCTAATAGTTCTATTTTCTACATTCATCCACGTTTCGGTAAGTGCAATAATATTTATTTTTTCTGTACAGACAAGAGCATTCAACTCGTTTATTTTGTTTCATAGACTTCTAATGTTAGTGTAATATACCCTAAGTGAATTGTTATTTTGAGGCCCTTCTCTTTCCCTGATCATTTTGCCAATTTGTTTCTCCATCAAACACAATTTTATTACCTACTTCCTCCATATCAATTCCCATACCACTATCTACTAACAGTTTAAACCCAAACAAACACCTCTAACCACTGGTTCCAACGAGTTCGCAACATCAACCATCCCAGCCCTCGATAGATGCACCCCATCCCGAGCATACATTTCATTTCTTCCATAGAAGTGTTCCCATTTGTCTATGAAAGATATTGCATTTGATTTGTAATATCTTTCCAGCCGGCAATTGACACCAAGGGCTATTCATGCCCGTGCCACCTTTTGGGTGGCTTTATCTTCATCAATCAATCAATCTTAACACATTCCATGGGAGACATCTCCCGTCACGCAGGGTGCAGTCCCACCTCCACAGATCTCCAGTATCAGCTCTCGATACTGGTAATGGCTCAAAAGGCCACCACTTACGGGCTATTCATGCCCGTGCCACCTTTTGGGTGGCTTAATCTTCACCAATCAATCAATCATCAATCAGGTTACATATACGAGGGTGTGGTCACAATGTGACCCAAACGTCTTAAGGTCAGAGCTACTCCCCTTGACGGTCATGCTTTCGGGAGAAGCAATATTCTAAAGGTCCTGAAGGACGTTACTGGCCTCGAACCCGCTGACATTAGTCAGGAAGGTGATAATATCGTGCTCTTCTTTTCATGTGAAGAGGAGCTAGAAAAACTCCTGACCAACGATGCCATTCTTCGCAAAGAGCACCACCTACATCCTCACTTCCCACGTCAGTTCCTTGACCGGAAGAACTGTTTTTATTAGCAGCTCCTCTACCACTCCGGAGACTACCACCAGGACGACCAGGCAGTCAACTTCAACACCGACTCCAGAACCGCCCATGACCCGGGCGACACAGAGGTAATTCCTTCTCCAGCTCCCAACACTCCTACCATCACAGTCTCAGCAGCCGCGCTAGCAGACGTGCTGTCTACAAACGATAACAGCACCACCAGCGCTCCTGAAATAGCTACAACCACCAATCAACGACACCTAAGCCTATATAAGGCTGCGAGGCGAAAGACAAAAACGCCCACTACGGAGGTTACGGACTCCTCAGACGAGGAAATCATAGTAGGAGCTCCAGCGCCGCATCACAAATACGACACATACACGGTTCAAGACTTCCTCATGGAGACCACGTCACCAAACTCCGACGACAGCACTACTCAGCCAAAGTCGCAAGCAAAGAAAAAATAGAAAACCCTAGAGGTCGACACTAATCCCACCAGCTCCATAACTGGTATAGCCAGCCCTCCATGCTGAAAACCATCATGAAGACCCCCATCCGTCGCCACATCTCAATTATCAGCTATTGATACAGATAATGGCTCCAAAGAGCCTCCACTTACCGGCTCACCATAGCCCGTGCTACTGGAACTTATTGTTCTGAGTAGCTGAATCTAAAACAACAACAACAACAGGTTTCAGTTGTGTGTAGACTAAAGTCTTTGAAAATGTAATAAGTTATTACGAAACGCGTTCAGACTAGAAAGGTCAGACTAGAAATAAAAAAATAATTTTGGAGAACTGATTTTTCAATTACCATCGACAGTGAAAAGAAACTTAAGAAATATTGAGAAAATTCGTGTTAGAATTATTAATCTTACCTTTTCGGTCATATTTAACAAACATCCCATTATCTCATTAAAGACACTGTACCTCACCTCACCTCTTTCCTCTCTATACATCCACACCCACTGAACTGCAAATTCTACCACCCCGCGTGGCAGGCGAGAAACACGACGACACCACATGTAGAAGCTTAATAACTAGAAGCAAGCAAGGAAGAAGCCAAAACAGAAGAAGGGAAGTAACATCATCAATCAAGAATGAAGACACACACACAGAAGAAAGACGTCTCCACTAAGGACGAAGAAAAATTCTGCACCACGATCCATCTACAAGACCAAGCCTCTTCACCTAGCTGTCATAGCATACAGCCTCAAGCCCAGCTGCTGGGTTAAACTTTGGATATTTCCGTGCTGCTACGATGCTCACCCAATGGGTATCTTTCCTGTATATATATATATATATATATATATATATATATATATATATATATATATATATATATATATATATATATATATATATATTGAAAGGTGTACACTATTTCTCGGTGTATATACGATGTGTTTACTATGTACGGTATTAAAGTATTATTTACGAGTTAGTCGGGAAGCCTCATTTAGTCCACAAAATCTCCTGTTCTTATACAAAGGTGTGTCCTATTTATTAAACAAGGCAAAATTCTAAGTTTCCACTAAAAGGAATACCTAAATGGTTTCAAATTCTGGGCATGCTTAAAAATTTGCGTGTTGGGAATAAAGCCTATTATACTCTGGAGACTTTAATATTAAGGTCACCACACTAATTTGTTAACCTAAACGAACATTTTATGTACATCGTGAAGCTTGGTAAGATATTCGGAGTTTATTTTCTCTATCTGTAATAGAATTATTGTAGAGAATTAAGTTATTTTCAGTTTTTTCATTTATATTGTTCTGGTGTGGTCTTATGCTATCAACCTCCGGGAGGATATTAAAGCTACCACAGTTGCCTACTGGTCAATCAACAGTATAGTTAGCCCTGAAATGTACTCTTAGTGTTTATACATATATTAAAAAACAATATATTACATATTCCTCATTATTTGCTAGTAATAACTTTGATTTAATTTTATAATTTATCATATTTATAAAAAATTCACGTGTTTATGCAAAGCTTATTGAACTATCAAGATTACAAAATTCAATAAAACATTTTCATAATACTTCATTTAATATAATTTACCTAGCAATTTTAAGGTTTAATTTTCGGCTACTATAATATTTTTATCAACGTTGTCAGCTAACGTATCATTATCATCTGGCCAAGAGATAACAAAGAAAATTAATATACGAAAGCATGACTAGGAATAAGGAAGATTCCCAAGTAGTAATTACTACTAGAAACCATATATGAATTGACTACATATTCAATTTGCAATTAATGAACAATTCAATTATAAAACGATGCTTATTTAATATATTTAAACAAGTCCAACGTTTATAGACTAGTAGATTAATGGTTTATAAGAACGTTAGCCTAAATACATGGTTTTGTTCCACACTAAAAGGGTTGTTGTACGCGAGCTTAGCGAGCTCGTAGACTAATATTTACCCTTTTGTGTGTGTGGCCTTTTTCAGCTTTCGTTAGGAGACTAGTTGATCAGCAAGTAGATATACACAACACTGTCTTGTTTATTCATTTCGTGGGACTTCTATGGTGTTTCTGAGCAGACTGATAGTGAGGGGGTTGATTTAGTGGGACCTTACTGTACAAAATACTTCAACAGCCACGAAATGAATCCTGAAGGTAATCTCACACGCTCAAAAGCCCCAGTCTGGCGTCTCTCTTACAAACACGGTCAAAATTTGTGCTGTTTTCTCTCTCTCTCTCCGCAAACGCTAAATGGAGCCCCCGCCTCTGCTCCTTCAGCACTCAGCGATGGCGCGTGTAGCAGCTAGTGCTGATTATAATGCTGCCACCTCGGGGGAAGGAACGTCCATCATTGTTCCTGTGACGAAGGGAGAGGCGCTGGCTCCCGGCGGTACGTCTGCTCCTTACTGCTGCCCGAGCCACACTGCCTCTCGTCAGTATACCAGGCCACTACTCCCGTCC
>WNGS01087021.1:4650482-4657982 GCA_020271785.1 Procambarus virginalis
TTTTAAAACTGTTAGTAGACGTCAGTATGCTATTGTCTACTGATCTCCTTTTCGTTGGAAGATTTTGCAAACTTGCATTGCAATGTCGTTCCCTGGTATTCCTACATGACTGGGCACTCAGTTGATAAGTAGTCGACGAAGTTGACGTTTGGGGGTTGTCTTATTTGCAAGGGCGTATACTAGACGTTGAATTGAATATGCAGTATGTGCCTGCCTAAATTTAATCATCTAGGATATAAACGGAACTATTGATACGAAGTCGTTGACCGACTGAGTGAATTGATTCGTCAATCAAGCATGGTGCCCGAGACTTTCATAGCCGTGGGGGACCTTGGGGAGTGCCCAGTCGTGCCCTGGGCAGCCATGTTCGTGCCAGACATACAAGACATGGCACCAGTCTTGGACTTAACCGAGGACTATCTTATCACCCTGGAACCCGTTCAGTCCCCTCCCAGGACGCTACCGAATTTCAGGCTCTTGTGGAGTTGGTGGGCCCTGGACCAGGCCTGGCAGGCGCTTGACCACCATGTTGGACAGTTTGGTGTCGAGGGGCAGCCACACTTAGAAGTACAACCAACATATTGGTAGTCTGGCGTCGAGTTTACCAATTACAAAGACAGTCTACCAACCAGTTGGTCCAGTTGAGGTCGAATGGAGCCAATTCTGAATCACCTAACTTCATTTACACCCACCGATCCTCCTTTGGCGATTTGGGCAACCGTCCTTTCCTTCGTCCTATCCTAAATCCTTATCCTAACCAATCTACGTTTTGTAGAATTGTAATGGCTTAGCAATTTCTGCTGATAATTACAATTGTATATTTGAAATAAATTAAGCAAGTAACTGTAATTTCCACTTTTACCTTTGTGAGGCGTAATGTTATGGCAATGATTGTGGTTGTGTGGTTGTAGGATTGTGGCAGCAGTATTGGGGGTTATGGTATTGATTGTGGTTGTAACAGTGATGAGATTTTGGTATAATTGTGGGTTGTAGTTATTGGTTATGCGTAGGGTGATGTAACAGTAAATAAATTAAGTGATGATTGTGGAGGCAGGAAAGCTAATAACACTCAACAATACAGGTGATAATATATGGTTATAATTAAGCGTGATTGTGTGCTATTGTTAACTGTCATCATCATTGTGATTATCATCAAGAATTGGTTGAAATAATAGACGAAATTGTACAGATTGTGAAGATAATTAGTATGTCACTGTGGCATCGGTATGGACTCTTTCATGGTCGGCGTCGAGCCCCGATGGTTCAACTAATTGGCCACATTTATCTTCGCTCCATCCTCGTATCCCAGATGTTAGTCTGTCTCATATCCCTTCCAAACGTTGTAGAATTTAGTACAACAAGTGACTCTCCTTCACAAAAGATGTATAATAGACTGTAATATGTTAATGTATACATATCGTCCATGAATGTGTCATATACATGCAAATGTAGCCGGGGATACAAATGTATGTTTTAGTCCTGTATGGTTGTATGGGAGGCTGGTTGCACAGGATGCATTGTTGGATTGCACTGATGGATGGATGCACGTGTGAGGATTGCTTGATTGCGTGGTTGCATCGTTTCATGGGTGCGTGGTTGAATTGTACACCACAATCTCTCCATCTTCACGACACGCCCAACATTTTTGCAATATTCTCTACTCTATGTATATATGTATATACACTGAAAATGTGTATATATGTGTGTCCCTCGTGTGTGTATAGCCCTGTTGTATATGATACAAAGGTATGTGTTTATACTAAAGGCTGGCCAAGGTTAGTATAAGCGCTTATATTAGAATATATGTCTGAATATACGGTAATTCTCATATAAACTAGTAGTGGTATCCCGTGAAACATCGCATTGTTTCTAATATAATTCAATTTAAAAATAAGCAATTTTTTGTCATCTCAAATATTCCTGAAAATAATTTACCAAACATATCAATATTTTTAAATATCGCAAGACGCAAAAAAAATAAAATCTTCTCTTTTCATCGAAATAAACTAAGAATTTTTAAGAAAATTGAAATACTCCGAAATTGGTAATTACAAAAGACATTGCAAATTGTTCACTTTTGTCAAGTGTTCTGTTATAGGTGAAAAATAACAAAAATAAACGAGTATTTGTGGGAAATTACTGTGCACGATAGAAATATTTACCGATCAATTTTGGATTTTTCCATTTTTTCGTAAGTGGATTTCGGATTTTTTTTTTTCGTAATTTGTGAGATTTCGAGGTTAAAGGAAAGGAATAGGTGATGGAGGAAGTACAGCTAGATGAGTACAACACACACACACACACACAACCACACCCCACACACACTACACACACAGACACACAAAACAGGAATATTCTCACTTATCCCAAACTGATAACAGCACCTTCAACCCAACTATTTTTTCCCCCGTCTTGAATAATATTATATATTTCTCGGATATTTTCAAGCGATATATTTTCATATTTTCGCGGGGGCCTCGTCTCCACAGCGGTAATATCGCATCGCATTTACCCAATTTGGGGTCTCGCTCGCGTCCCATTTGGGGTTATATATATATATCTTACCTTCCCCCCCCCCCCACTTCCTATCATCCCTTCTCTCTCTCTCTCTCTCTCTCTCTCTCTCTCTCTCCTCTCTCTCTCTCTCTCTCTCTCTCTCTCTCTCTCTCTTCCAACAGGTTCTGAATCCTTCTAATTTCCGCATTGAACCACTTTCCCCGGGAGACAAAATCTTGGTTCACTGTGTGGTCAATGATTTTTGTCTTGCTTTTGGATATCTTCAATTTCTCTTGTCTGCTTTTTATTTTGCTCTTTTTTAATATATATTCAAGCTCGGTGAAATATGTTCTTTTATGGTATTGGCCTTTCGTTTGAAGCTCTTGTTCCATTGTTCCAACATTTTCTCTCTTTGTTTCTAACCTTTTTGTCTCATTGCTCCATTTTTTCCAATGGAACAGGTAGAAACGGTAAGCTGGAAGATAGATCGGCGGTCTCGATTTACGCGAGTCGGCGTTCAATCCCCGACCGTCCACAAGTGGTTGACACCATTCCTTTCCCCCCGTCCCATCCCAATCCTTATCCTGACCCCTTCCAAGTCTTATATAATCCTAATGGCTTGGCGCTTTCCCTGATAATTTCCTTCTCTTCCCATTATTTCAACGCTTTTGTCTCCTCGTTCCATTGTTCCATCTTTTTGTTCCATTGTTCCATCTTTTTGTTCCATTGTTCCATCTTTTTGTTCCATTGTTCCATCTTTTTGTTCCATTGTTCCATCTTTTTGTTCCATTGTTCCATCTTTTTGTTCCATTGTTCCATCTTTTTGTTCCATTGTTCCAACCTTTTGTTCCATTGTTCCATCTTTTTGTTCCATTGTTCCATCTTTTTGTTCCATTGTTCCATCTTTTTGTTCCATTGTTCCATCTTTTGTTCCATTGTTCCATTTTTTGTTCCATTGTTCCATCTTTTTGTTCCATTGTTCCATCTTTTGTTCCATTGTTCCATATTTTTGTTCCATTGTTCCATTGTTCCATTTTTGTTCCATTGTTCCATCTTTTTGTTCCATTGTTCCATTTTTTGTTCCATTGTTCCATCTTTTGTTCCATTGTTCCATTTTTTGTTCCATTGTTCCATCTTTTGTTCCATTGTTCCATTTTTTGTTCCATTGTTCCATCTTTTTGTTCCATTGTTCCATTGTTCCATTTTTTGTTCCATTGTTCTATCTTTTTGTTCCATTGTTCCATCTTTTTGTTCCATTGTTCTATCTTTTTGTTCCATTGTTCCATCTTTTTGTTCCATTGTTCTATCTTTTTGTTCCATTGTTCTATCTTTTTGTTCCATTGTTCTATCTTTTGTTCCATTGTTCCATCTTTTTGTTCCATTGTTCTATCTTTTTGTTCCATTGTTCTATCTTTTTGTTCCATTGTTCCATCTTTTTGTTCCATTGTTCTATCTTTTTGTTCCATTGTTCCATCTTTTTGTTCCATTGTTCTATCTCCTTGTTCCAGTGTTCCAACCTTGTTACATTTAAGTTAGGTAATTAACTTATTATAATTAACCTTGGTAATTAACTTGTTATAATTAACCTTGGTAATTAACTTGTTATAATTAACCTTGGTAATTAACTTGTTATAATTAACCTTGGTAATTAACTTGTTATAATTAACCTGGGTAATTAACTTGTTATAATTAACCTGGGTAATTACTTATTATAATTAACCTTGGTAATTAACTTGTTATAATTAACCTTGGTAATTAACTTGTTATAATTAACCTTGGTAATTAACTTGTTATAATTAACCTTGGTAATTAACTTGTTATAATTAACCTTGGTAATTACCCTGTTTCACTTTACCTTGTTCATTCACTTGTTAAAATTGACCTCTATAATTAATGACCTCGTTACACCTAACCATCGTAATCACTTTGTTGTAATTGAAATTAGTAATTATCTATTAGTAATGACCTCCAAACAATTCAGTTAAGTAATTACCTATTTACAATTAAGCTAGTTAATTACCTTTCACAATTGACCTAGGTGATTACGTCAGCCGTAATTGGCTTTAGTATTCTAATTTATGTAGACAGAATTGACGGTGCAGTCTGGCGGAAGAGTTATGACATATTAATTTAGTTACATGATGCAAAAAATTACAAATTCGTTGAAATAGATTGGAATGTGAAGCAATTTATGTTGGTGAAGGATTAGAAAAGGGTTTTGTACTCACCTAGGTGTACTTGTAGGGTCGAGCTAGGCTCCTGGCTCCCCCCTCTCCCTCCTCCTCGCCTTCCGAACGTTCGTAGACTAATGTAAAGACTCATTTCTCAAGCTTTTATCATATTTACATTTAAAATTTTAAATCGAATTTGATTTAACGACTTTTACATTCAACCGTTTCCATTTGCTGACAGCTCTAACACTGTAAAGTTCTTCCTGGTGTCTCTACGAGTTATTTGCGTCTCTAGATTCCATCTATGATCCCCTCGTTCTGCTGTTCCTAGCTATGAACAACGCTGTTTTGTCTACTTTGTCAATTTCCCTTAGAACTTTATATGTTGTTATCATGTCTCCCCTATCTCCTCTTTCTTCCAGTGTGGTAAGGTCCAGTTCTCTCAGTCTTTCCTCATAGTTCAATCCCTTCAGCTTCGGAACGAGCATCGTTGCATATCTTTGGAGTTTTTTTTTAGTATCTCCTTGTTATTTTTCAGGTAAGGGTTGCAGGCTGGGGCTGCATATTCAAGAGTTGGTCTCACATTTGCTGTATATAGGACACGGAAAGCTCCCTCATATACTCCAAGTATATGAAGGATAGACGGATGTTGGCCAGTATGTCATATGCAGCTGTTGTTATTCTGATAATGTGGGCTTCTGGCGTCAGATTTGGGGTTGTGTCCACTCCCAGGTCTTTCTCCTTCCCTGATTGAAGAAGATGTCTTCCCTTCATCTTATACTGTCATATTGGTCTTCACACCCCTGTTCCATTCTTCATAACTTTGCATTTGACTGGGTTAAATTCTAGCAGCCATTTTTCAGACCACTTCTGGAGTGTGTCAAAATCAGTTCGCAATGCATCACAATCACTGACCTGGGGCCAGATTCACGAAAGCACTTACGCAAACACTTACGAACCTGTACATCTTTTCTCACTCTTTGGCGGCTTTGTTTACAATTATTAAACAGTTAATGAGCTCTGAAGCACCAGGAGGCTGTTTATAACAATAACAACAGTTGATTAGCAAGTTTTCATGCTTGTAAACTGTTTAATAAATGTACCCAAAGCCGTCAAAGATTGAGGAAAGATGTATACGTTCGTAAGTACTTGCGTAAGTGCTTCGTGAATCTGGCCCCTGACTTTTATTCATTCTCCATCATCTGCAAAAATGTATATGTGCCAACTCACTCCCTCGGGTGCAGCATTAACATCAATTAGGAACTGTAGTGGTCCTGGCATTTGGAAGGAGGGGAGGGAGGGACCCATTGTTAAATTCCTCCAGCTGAAGACTTCACCTTTGTAACTCTGTCTTCTATACACCAGGTACTCCCTTAACCAGTTTAGTGTCACCCCAATTACCCCTGCTTGCTTCCTCCATCTTGTATTCCAGCCTTTTGTTAGGAGAGTATCAAGTGCTTTTTGCTAGTCTAGGAAAATGCAGTCTACCCAGCCTTCTTGTCCTGTTGATTTTTAGTAAAGAACTTGATCACGTTTGTGAGGCACGACTTTCCCCTTCTAAATCTATAATGTTGTTGTATTTGACAACTTTATCGTCTCCAGGTGCTTCACTATTTATAATTGATCTCCAGCATTTTCAGAGCATCTAAAAATTTTCGGACGACGTTTCGGTCCGTCCTGGACCATTCTCAAGTCGATTGAGAATGATCTATTTTCTCCAGCATTTAGCCAAGAGTACTTGTCTGCACACACACAGATCACACTAACGTGAGGCATCAAATGACTTTTTGATGCGTCAGTTTGTGCCTCGGAGAGGCTACGGGATCCAGTAAGTTCAGTAGAACTTCGGTTTCAACCCTTTTTTAACCCTGTCGTAGCTCAGTCGATTAAGGCAGTGTCTGGGATGCTCCCAGACGCAGGTTCGAATCCTCGTCACGGCTCTTGTGGATTTGTACTTGTCTATTCCCATCTATGTACTTTTGTGCCTTCTTTCTGTCCCCGTTTCTTGAATACTGAGAATATTTTTCTTGAATATTTTCATTTTTGCTGAATTCTGGAAGATCTGTTTCGAATGTTTTATTGAACACATCAGTTATGGGGTGAAAAGGCAGCCACTTGCAACCTCCTTCAACAGCCTTGGTGATATATAATCTGGCCCCCCTGTTGATTTTATTGCATATAGTTCCGTCAGGTGTTTTTTAACCTCTTCCACAGTGACTATGTCATCCAGTGTTTCCTCTAGCCATTCATCCCTCAACTCTGGTCTCCACATCGGTTCCTTTGTAGCGACATCCTGAAATCTTTTATTGAATTTCTCACAAACCTCCTTGTCGTTTTCCATGAGAATTCCCCCTCTTGTCTCTAACCAAATCACATGGTCTCTTGTATTTGTTTTTCTTCTTAAATGGCTATAAAAACAGCTATGATTGTTCCTTGGCTTGTGCAGCAATGTAGTTTTAACAATGACTCTCAGCTTCCCTACTATCTCTGGTGTATTGATTATCTTTTCTCTGTAGTATATATATCTATTTTTTTTTCTCTGCTCCTGTGTATACTCACCAATTTGTGTCTGCAGGATCGAGCATTGACTCTTGGATCCCGCCTTTCTAGCCATCGGTTGTTTACAGCAATGACTTCTGTCCCATTTCCCTATCATATCTAGTTTTAAATTATGAATAGTATTTGCTTCCACAACCTGTTCCTTAAGTGCATTCCATTTTCCCACTACTCTCACGCTAAAAGAAAACTTCCTAACATCTCTGTGACTCATCTGAGTTTCCAGCTTCCACCCATGTCCCCTCGTTCTGTTAATATTTCGTGTGAACATTTCATC
>WNGS01087021.1:4695381-4711501 GCA_020271785.1 Procambarus virginalis
CTGATGTGATCTACTAGCATTACCACAACACTACTACCACCATCACTGTCACTACCACAACACTACTAGCACCATCACTGTCACTACCACAACACTACCAGCACCATCACTGTCACTACCACAACACTACTAGCACCATCACTGTCACTACCACAACACTACCAGCACCATCACTGTCACTACCACAACACTACCAGCACCATCACTGTCACTACCACAACACTACCAGCACCATCACTGTCACTACCACAACACTACCAGCACCATCACTGTCACTACCACAACACTACCAGCACCATCACTGTCACTACCACAACACTACCAGCACCATCACTGTCACTACCACAACACTACTAGCACCATCACTGTCACTACCACAACACTACTAGCACCATCACTGTCACTACCACAACACTACCAGCACCATCACTGTCACTACCACAACACTACCAGCACCATCACTGTCACTACCACAACACTACCAGCACCATCACTGTCACTACCACAACACTACCAGCACCATCACTGTCACCACCACAACACTACTAGCACCATCACTGTCACTACCACAACACTACTAGCACCATCACTGTCACTACCACAACACTACCATCACTGTCACTACCACAACACTACCAGCACCATCACTGTCACCACCACAACACTACTAGCACCATCACTGTCACTACCACAACACTACCAGCACCATCACTGTCACTACCACAACACTACCAGCACCATCACTGTCACCACCACAACACTACTAGCACCATCACTGTCACTACCACAACACTACCAGCACCATCACTGTCACTACCACAACACTACTAGCACCATCACTGTCACTACCACAACACTACCAGCACCATCACTGTCACTACCACAACACTACCAGCACCATCACTGTCACTACCACAACACTACCAGCACCATCACTGTCACTACCACAACACTACCAGCACCATCACTGTCACCACCACAACACTACTAGCACCATCACTGTCACTACCACAACACTACTAGCACCATCACTGTCACTACCACCACAACACTACCATCACTGTCACTACCACAACACTACCAGCACCATCACTGTCACCACCACAACACTACTAGCACCATCACTGTCACTACCACAACACTACCAGCACCATCACTGTCACTACCACAACACTACCAGCACCATCACTGTCACCACCACAACACTACTAGCACCATCACTGTCACTACCACAACACTACCAGCACCATCACTGTCACTACCACAACACTACTAGCACCATCACTGTCACTACCACAACACTACTAGCACCATCACTGTCACTACCACAACACTACTAGCACCATCACTGTCACCACCACAACACTACCAGCACCATCACTACCACAACACTACTAGCACCATCACTGTCACCACCACAACACTACCAGCACCATCACTGTCACTACCACAACACTACCAGCACCATCACTGTCACTACCACAACACTACCAGCACCATCACTACCACAACACTACTAGCACCATCACTGTCACTACCACAACACTACCAGCACCATCACTGTCACCACCACAACACTACTAGCACCATCACTGTCACCACCACAACACTACTAGCACCATCACTGTCACCACCACAACACTACCAGCACCATCACTGTCACTACCACAACACTACCAGCACCATCACTGTCACCACCACAACACTACCAGCACCATCACCACCACAACACTACTAGCACCATCACTGTCACTACCACAACACTACCAGCACCATCACTACCACAACACTACTAGCACCATCACTGTCACCACCACAACACTACTAGCACCATCACTGTCACCACCACAACACTACTAGCACCATCACTGTCACTACCACAACACTACTAGCACCATCACTGTCACCACCACAACACTACCAGCACCATCACTGTCACTACCACAACACTACCAGCACCATCACTGTCACTACCACAACACTACCAGCACCATCACTACCACAACACTACCAGCACCATCACTACCACAACACTACCAGCACCATCACTACCACAACACTACCAGCACCATCACTACCACAACACTACCAGCACCATCACTACCACAACACTACCAGCACCATCACTACCACAACACTACCAGCACCATCACTACCACAACACTACCAGCACCATCACTGTCACTACCACAACACTACTAGCACCATCACTGTCACTACCACAACACTACCAGCACCATCACTGTCACTACCACAACACTACTAGCACCATCACTGTCACTACCACAACACTACTAGCACCATCACTGTCACTACCACAACACTACCAGCACCATCACTGTCACTACCACAACACTACCAGCACCATCACTACCACAACACTACCAGCACCATCACTACCACAACACTACCAGCACCATCACCACCACCACAACACTACTAGCACCATCACTACCACAACACTACCAGCACCATCACTGTCACTACCACAACACTACTAGCACCATCACTACCACAACACTACCAGCACCATCACTACCACAACACTACCAGCACCATCACTGTCACTACCACAACACTACCAGCACCATCACTGTCACTACCACAACACTACCAGCACCATCACTACCACAACACTACCAGCACCATCACCACCACAACACTACCAGCACCATCACCACCACAACACTACTAGCACCATCACTGTCACCACCACAACACTACCAGCACCATCACTGTCACCACCACAACACTACTAGCACCATCACTGTCACCACCACAACACTACTAGCACCATCACTGTCACTACCACAACACTACTAGCACCATCACTGTCACTACCACAACACTACTAGCACCATCACTGTCACTACCACAACACTACTAGCACCATCACTGTCACACCACAACACTACTAGCACCATCACTGTCACTACCACAACACTACTAGCACCATCACTGTCACTACCACAACACTACTAGCACCATCACTGTCACCACCACAACACTACTAGCACCATCACTGTCACTACCACAACACTACCAGCACCATCACTGTCACCACCACAACACTACTAGCACCATCACTGTCACTACCACAACACTACCAGCACCATCACTGTCACTACCACAACACTACCAGCACCATCACTGTCACTACCACAACACTACTAGCACCATCACTGTCACCACCACAACACTACCAGCACCATCACTGTCACTACCACAACACTACCAGCACCATCACTGTCACCACCACAACACTACCAGCACCATCACCACCACAACACTACCAGCACCATCACTGTCACCACCACAACACTACCAGCACCATCACTGTCACTACCACAACACTACTAGCACCATCACTGTCACTACCACAACACTACCAGCACCATCACTGTCACTACCACAACACTACTAGCACCATCACTACCACAACACTACCAGCACCATCACTGTCACTACCACAACACTACCAGCACCATCACTGTCACTACCACAACACTACCAGCACCATCACTACACCACAACACTACCAGCACCATCACCACCACAACACTACCAGCACCATCACTGTCACTACCACAACACTACTAGCACCATCACTGTCACCACCACAACACTACTAGCACCATCACTGTCACCACCACAACACTACCAGCACCATCACTGTCACCACCACAACACTACTAGCACCATCACTGTCACCACCACAACACTACTAGCACCATCACTGTCACTACCACAACACTACTAGCACCATCACTGTCACCACCACAACACTACTAGCACCATCACTGTCACTACCACAACACTACCAGCACCATCACTGTCACCACCACAACACTACTAGCACCATCACTGTCACCACCACAACACTACCAGCACCATCACTGTCACCACCACAACACTACTAGCACCATCACTGTCACTACCACAACACTACTAGCACCATCACTGTCACTACCACAACACTACCAGCACCATCACTGTCACCACCACAACACTACTAGCACCATCACTGTCACTACCACAACACTACTAGCACCATCACTGTCACACCACAACACTACTAGCACCATCACTGTCACTACCACAACACTACCAGCACCATCACTGTCACCACCACAACACTACTAGCACCATCACTGTCACTACCACAACACTACTAGCACCATCACTGTCACTACCACAACACTACCAGCACCATCACTGTCACCCCACACAACACTACCAGCACCATCACCACCACAACACTACCAGCACCATCACTGTCACCACCACAACACTACCAGCACCATCACTGTCACTACCACAACACTACCAGCACCATCACTGTCACTACCACAACACTACCAGCACCATCACTACCACAACACTACTAGCACCATCACTGTCACCACCACAACACTACTAGCACCATCACTGTCACTACCACAACACTACCAGCACCATCACTGTCACTACCACAACACTACCAGCACCATCACTGTCACTACCACAACACTACCAGCACCATCACCACCACAACACTACCAGCACCATCACTGTCACTACCACAACACTACCAGCACCATCACTGTCACTACCACAACACTACCAGCACCATCACTGTCACTACCACAACACTACCAGCACCATCACTGTCACCTCCACAACACTACCAGCACCATCACCACCACAACACTACTAGCACCATCACTGTCACCTCACAACACTACCAGCACCATCACTGTCACCACCACAACACTACTAGCACCATCACTGTCACCACCACAACACTACTAGCACCATCACTGTCACCACCACAACACTACTAGCACCATCACTACCACAACACTACTAGCACCATCACTACCACAACACTACTAGCACCATCACTGTCACTACCACAACACTACCAGCACCATCACTACCACACNCAGCACCATCACTGTCACCACCACAACACTACCAGCACCATCACTGTCACTACCACAACACTACTAGCACCATCACTGTCACACCACAACACTACTAGCACCATCACTGTCACTACCACAACACTACTAGCACCATCACTACCACAACACTACCAGCACCATCACTGTCACTACCACAACACTACTACACCATCACTGTCACCACCACAACACTACCAGCACCATCACTGTCACCACCACAACACTACCAGCACCATCACTGTCACTACCACAACACTACCAGCACCATCACTGTCACTACCACAACACTACTAGCACCATCACTGTCACCACCACAACACTACTAGCACCATCACTGTCACTACCACAACACTACTAGCACCATCACTACCACAACACTACCAGCACCATCACTGTCACTACCACAACACTACTAGCACCATCACTGTCACTACCACAACACTACTAGCACCATCACTACCACAACACTACTAGCACCATCACTGTCACTACCACAACACTACTAGCACCATCACTGTCACTACCACAACACTACTAGCACCATCACTACCACAACACTACTAGCACCATCACTGTCACTACCACAACACTACCAGCACCATCACTACCACAACACTACTAGCACCATCACTGTCACTACCACAACACTACCAGCACCATCACTGTCACTACCACAACACTACTAGCACCATCACTGTCACTACCACAACACTACCAGCACCATCACTGTCACTACCACAACACTACCAGCACCATCACTGTCACCACCACAACACTACTAGCACCATCACTGTCACCACCACAACACTACCAGCACCATCACTGTCACCACCACAACACTACTAGCACCATCACTGTCACCACCACAACACTACCAGCACCATCACTGTCACCACCACAACACTACTAGCATCATCACTACCACAACACTACTAGCACCATCACTGTCACTACCACAACACTACTAGCACCATCACTACCACAACACTACCAGCACCATCACTGTCACTACCACAACACTACCAGCACCATCACTGTCACTACCACAACACTACTAGCACCATCACTGTCACCACCACAACACTACTAGCATCATCACTACCACAACACTACCAGCACCATCACTGTCACTACCACAACACTACTAGCACCATCACTGTCACCACCACAACACTACTAGCACCATCACTGTCACTACCACAACACTACTAGCACCATCACTGTCACTACCACAACACTACTAGCACCATCACTGTCACTACCACAACACTACTAGCACCATCACTGTCACTACCACAACACTACTAGCACCATCACTACCACAACACTAGCACCATCACTGTCACCACCACAACACTACTAGCACCATCACTGTCACCACCACAACACTACAGCACCATCACTGTCACCACCACAACACTACCAGCACCATCACTGTCACTACCACAACACTACCAGCACCATCACTGTCACCACCACAACACTACCAGCACCATCACTGTCACCACCACAACACTACCAGCACCATCACTGTCACCACCACAACACTACTAGCACCATCACTGTCACCACCACAACACTACCAGCACCATCACTGTCACTACCACAACACTACCAGCACCATCACTGTCACCACCACAACACTACCAGCACCATCACTGTCACTACCACAACACTACCAGCACCATCACTGTCACTACCACAACACTACTAGCACCATCACTGTCACTACCACAACACTACCAGCACCATCACTGTCACCACCACAACACTACTAGCACCATCACTGTCACTACCACAACACTACCAGCACCATCACTGTCACTACCACAACACTACCAGCACCATCACTGTCACTACCACAACACTACCAGCACCATCACTGTCACTACCACAACACTACTAGCACCATCACTGTCACTACCACAACACTACCAGCACCATCACTGTCACCACCACAACACTACCAGCACCATCACTGTCACTACCACAACACTACCAGCACCATCACTGTCACCACCACAACACTACCAGCACCATCACTGTCACCACCACAACACTACCAGCACCATCACTGTCACCACCACAACACTACCAGCACCATCACTGTCACCACCACAACACTACCAGCACCATCACTGTCACTACCACAACACTACCAGCACCATCACTGTCACCACCACAACACTACTAGCACCATCACTACCACAACACTACCAGCACCATCACTGTCACCACCACAACACTACCAGCACCATCACTGTCACTACCACAACACTACCAGCACCATCACTGTCACCACCACAACACTACTAGCACCATCACTACCACAACACTACCAGCACCATCACTACCACAACACTACTAGCACCATCACTGTCACCACCACAACACTACTAGCACCATCACTACCACAACACTACTAGCACCATCACTACCACAACACTACCAGCACCATCACTGTCACCACCACAACACTACCAGCACCATCACTGTCACTACCACAACACTACTAGCACCATCACTGTCACCACCACAACACTACCAGCACCATCACTGTCACCACCACAACACTACTAGCACCATCACTGTCACTACCACAACACTACTAACACCATCACTGTCACTACCACAACACTACTAGCACCATCACTGTCACTACCACAACACTACCAGCACCATCACTGTCACTACCACAACACTACCAGCACCATCACTGTCACTACCACAACACTACCAGCACCATCACTGTCACTACCACAACACTACCAGCACCATCACTGTCACCACCACAACACTACCAGCACCATCACTACCACAACACTACTAGCACCATCACTGTCACTACCACAACACTACCAGCACCATCACTACCACAACACTACTAGCACCATCACTGTCACCACCACAACACTACCAGCACCATCACTACCACAACACTACTAGCACCATCACTGTCACCACCACAACACTACCAGCACCATCACTACCACAACACTACCAGCACCATCACTGTCACTACCACAACACTACCAGCACCATCACTGTCACTACCACAACACTACTAGCACCATCACTGTCACCACCACAACACTACCAGCACCATCACTACCACAACACTACCAGCACCATCACTGTCACTACCACAACACTACCAGCACCATCACTGTCACCACCACAACACTACCAGCACCATCACTGTCACCACCACAACACTACCAGCACCATCACTGTCACTACCACAACACTACCAGCACCATCACTACCACAACACTACCAGCACCATCACTACCACAACACTACTAGCACCATCACTACCACAACACTACCAGCACCATCACTGTCACTACCACAACACTACTAGCACCATCACTGTCACTACCACAACACTACTAGCACCATCACTACCACAACACTACTAGCACCATCACTGTCACTACCACAACACTACTAGCACCATCACTGTCACTACCACAACACTACTAGCACCATCACTACCACAACACTACTAGCACCATCACTGTCACTACCACAACACTACTAGCACCATCACTACCACAACACTACTAGCACCATCACTGTCACTACCACAACACTACCAGCACCATCACTGTCACTACCACAACACTACTAGCACCATCACTGTCACTACCACAACACTACCAGCACCATCACTGTCACTACCACAACACTACCAGCACCATCACTGTCACCACCACAACACTACTAGCACCATCACTGTCACCACCACAACACTACCAGCACCATCACTGTCACCACCACAACACTACTAGCACCATCACTGTCACCACCACAACACTACTAGCACCATCACTGTCACCACCACAACACTACTAGCATCATCACTACCACAACACTACTAGCACCATCACTGTCACTACCACAACACTACTAGCACCATCACTACCACAACACTACCAGCACCATCACTGTCACTACCACAACACTACCAGCACCATCACTGTCACTACCACAACACTACTAGCACCATCACTGTCACCACCACAACACTACTAGCATCATCACTACCACAACACTACCAGCACCATCACTGTCACTACCACAACACTACTAGCACCATCACTGTCACCACCACAACACTACTAGCACCATCACTGTCACTACCACAACACTACTAGCACCATCACTGTCACTACCACAACACTACTAGCACCATCACTGTCACTACCACAACACTACTAGCACCATCACTGTCACTACCACAACACTACTAGCACCATCACTACCACAACACTACTAGCACCATCACTGTCACCACCACAACACTACTAGCACCATCACTGTCACCACCACAACACTACCAGCACCATCACTGTCACCACCACAACACTACCAGCACCATCACTGTCACTACCACAACACTACCAGCACCATCACTGTCACCACCACAACACTACCAGCACCATCACTGTCACCACCACAACACTACCAGCACCATCACTGTCACCACCACAACACTACTAGCACCATCACTGTCACCACCACAACACTACCAGCACCATCACTGTCACTACCACAACACTACCAGCACCATCACTGTCACCACCACAACACTACCAGCACCATCACTGTCACCACCACAACACTACTAGCACCATCACTGTCACCACCACAACACTACCAGCACCATCACTACCACAACACTACTAGCACCATCACTGTCACTACCACAACACTACTAGCACCATCACTACCACAACACTACTAGCACCATCACTGTCACCACCACAACACTACCAGCACCATCACTGTCACCACCACAACACTACTAGCACCATCACTGTCACCACCACAACACTACCAGCACCATCACTGTCACCACCACAACACTACTAGCACCATCACTGTCACCACCACAACACTACCAGCACCATCACTGTCACTACCACAACACTACTAGCACCATCACTGTCACTACCACAACACTACCAGCACCATCACTGTCACCACCACAACACTACTAGCACCATCACTGTCACTACCACAACACTACCAGCACCATCACTGTCACTACCACAACACTACCAGCACCATCACTGTCACTACCACAACACTACCAGCACCATCACTGTCACTACCACAACACTACTAGCACCATCACTGTCACTACCACAACACTACCAGCACCATCACTGTCACCACCACAACACTACCAGCACCATCACTGTCACTACCACAACACTACCAGCACCATCACTGTCACCACCACAACACTACCAGCACCATCACTGTCACCACCACAACACTACCAGCACCATCACTGTCACCACCACAACACTACCAGCACCATCACTGTCACCACCACAACACTACCAGCACCATCACTGTCACTACCACAACACTACCAGCACCATCACTGTCACCACCACAACACTACTAGCACCATCACTACCACAACACTACCAG
This sequence comes from Procambarus virginalis, assembly GCA_020271785.1. NCBI lineage: Eukaryota > Metazoa > Arthropoda > Malacostraca > Decapoda > Cambaridae > Procambarus > Procambarus virginalis. The sequence goes on from WNGS01087021.1 coordinate 4,705,776, forward strand.
CACCATCACTGTCACCACCACAACACTACCAGCACCATCACTGTCACTACCACAACACTACTAGCACCATCACTGTCACCACCACAACACTACTAGCACCATCACTACCACAACACTACCAGCACCATCACTACCACAACACTACTAGCACCATCACTGTCACCACCACAACACTACTAGCACCATCACTACCACAACACTACTAGCACCATCACTACCACAACACTACCAGCACCATCACTGTCACCACCACAACACTACCAGCACCATCACTGTCACTACCACAACACTACTAGCACCATCACTGTCACCACCACAACACTACCAGCACCATCACTGTCACCACCACAACACTACTAGCACCATCACTGTCACTACCACAACACTACTAGCACCATCACTGTCACTACCACAACACTACTAGCACCATCACTGTCACTACCACAACACTACCAGCACCATCACTGTCACTACCACAACACTACCAGCACCATCACTGTCACTACCACAACACTACCAGCACCATCACTGTCACTACCACAACACTACCAGCACCATCACTGTCACCACCACAACACTACCAGCACCATCACTACCACAACACTACTAGCACCATCACTGTCACTACCACAACACTACCAGCACCATCACTACCACAACACTACTAGCACCATCACTGTCACCACCACAACACTACCAGCACCATCACTACCACAACACTACTAGCACCATCACTGTCACCACCACAACACTACCAGCACCATCACTACCACAACACTACTAGCACCATCACTGTCACTACCACAACACTACCAGCACCATCACTGTCACTACCACAACACTACTAGCACCATCACTGTCACCACCACAACACTACCAGCACCATCACTACCACAACACTACCAGCACCATCACTGTCACTACCACAACACTACCAGCACCATCACTGTCACCACCACAACACTACCAGCACCATCACTGTCACACCACAACACTACCAGCACCATCACTGTCACTACCACAACACTACCAGCACCATCACTACCACAACACTACCAGCACCATCACTACCACAACACTACCAGCACCATCACTACCACAACACTACCAGCACCATCACTGTCACCACCACAACACTACCAGCACCATCACTGTCACTACCACAACACTACCAGCACCATCACTGTCACTACCACAACACTACCAGCACCATCACTACCACAACACTACCAGCACCATCACTGTCACCACCACAACACTACCAGCACCATCACTGTCACTACCACAACACTACCAGCACCATCACTGTCACTACCACAACACTACCAGCACCATCACTACCACAACACTACCAGCACCATCACTGTCACTACCACAACACTACTAGCACCATCACTGTCACCACCACAACACTACTAGCACCATCACTGTCACCACCACAACACTACCAGCACCATCACTGTCACTACCACAACACTACTAGCACCATCACTGTCACTACCACAACACTACTAGCACCATCACTGTCACTACCACAACACTACCAGCACCATCACTGTCACCACCACAACACTACCAGCACCATCACTGTCACTACCACAACACTACTAGCATCATCACTACCACAACACTACTAGCACCATCACTGTCACCACCACAACACTACTAGCACCATCACTGTCACCACCACAACACTACTAGCACCATCACTGTCACCACCACAACACTACCAGCACCATCACTGTCACCACCACAACACTACCAGCACCATCACTGTCACTACCACAACACTACCAGCACCATCACTGTCACCACCACAACACTACTAGCACCATCACTGTCACTACCACAACACTACTAGCACCATCACTGTCACCACCACAACACTACCAGCACCATCACTGTCACTACCACAACACTACCAGCACCATCACTGTCACCACCACAACACTACCAGCACCATCACTGTCACCACCACAACACTACCAGCACCATCACTGTCACTACCACAACACTACCAGCACCATCACTGTCACCACCACAACACTACTAGCACCATCACTGTCACCACCACAACACTACCAGCACCATCACTGTCACTACCACAACACTACCAGCACCATCACTGTCACTACCACAACACTACTAGCACCATCACTGTCACTACCACAACACTACCAGCACCATCACTGTCACTACCACAACACTACCAGCACCATCACTGTCACCACCACAACACTACTAGCACCATCACTGTCACCACCACAACACTACCAGCACCATCACTGTCACCACCACAACACTACTAGCACCATCACTGTCACTACCACAACACTACTAGCACCATCACTGTCACTACCACAACACTACTAGCACCATCACTGTCACTACCACAACACTACCAGCACCATCACTGTCACTACCACAACACTACTAGCACCATCACTGTCACACCACAACACTACCAGCACCATCACTACCACAACACTACCAGCACCATCACTGTCACTACCACAACACTACCAGCACCATCACTGTCACTACCACAACACTACTAGCACCATCACTGTCACCACCACAACACTACCAGCACCATCACTACCACAACACTACCAGCACCATCACTGTCACTACCACAACACTACCAGCACCATCACTGTCACCACCACAACACTACCAGCACCATCACTGTCACTACCACAACACTACCAGCACCATCACTACCACAACACTACCAGCACCATCACTGTCACCACCACAACACTACCAGCACCATCACTGTCACTACCACAACACTACCAGCACCATCACTGTCACTACCACAACACTACCAGCACCATCACTACCACAACACTACCAGCACCATCACTGTCACTACCACAACACTACCAGCACCATCACTGTCACTACCACAACACTACCAGCACCATCACTGTCACTACCACAACACTACCAGCACCATCACTGTCACCACCACAACACTACCAGCACCATCACTGTCACCACACAACACTACCAGCACCATCACTGTCACTACCACAACACTACCAGCACCATCACTGTCACTACCACAACACTACCAGCACCATCACTGTCACTACCACACTACCAGCACCATCACTACCACAACACTACCAGCACCATCACTACCACAACACTACCAGCACCATCACTGTCACCACCACAACACTACCAGCACCATCACTGTCACTACCACAACACTACCAGCACCATCACTGTCACTACCACAACACTACCAGCACCATCACTACCACAACACTACCAGCACCATCACTGTCACTACCACAACACTACCAGCACCATCACTGTCACTACCACAACACTACAGCACCATCACTGTCACTACCACAACACTACCAGCACCATCACTGTCACCACCACAACACTACCAGCACCATCACTGTCACCACCACAACACTACTAGCACCATCACTGTCACTACCACAACACTACTAGCACCATCACCACCACACAACACTACCAGCACCATCACTGTCACTACCACAACACTACTAGCACCATCACTGTCACTACCACAACACTACTAGCACCATCACCACCACAACACTACCAGCACCATCACTGTCACCACCACAACACTACCAGCACCATCACTGTCACCACCACAACACTACAGCACCATCACTGTCACTACCACAACACTACTAGCACCATCACTGTCACCACCACAACACTACTAGCACCATCACTGTCACCACCACAACACTACCAGCACCATCACTACCACAACACTACCAGCACCATCACTGTCACTACCACAACACTACCAGCACCATCACTGTCACTACCACAACACTACTAGCACCATCACTGTCACCACCACAACACTACCAGCACCATCACTACCACAAACACTACCAGCACCATCACTGTCACCACCACAACACTACCAGCACCATCACTGTCACTACCACAACACTACTAGCACCATCACTGTCACCACCACAACACTACCAGCACCATCACTGTCACACCACAACACTACCAGCACCATCACTGTCACTACCACAACACTACTAGCACCATCACTGTCACTACCACAACACTACTAGCACCATCACTGTCACCCCACAACACTACCAGCACCATCACTGTCACTACCACAACACTACCAGCACCATCACTGTCACTACCACAACACTACTAGCACCATCACTGTCACTACCACAACACTACCAGCACCATCACTGTCACTACCACAACACTACTAGCACCATCACTGTCACTACCACAACACTACTAGCACCATCACTGTCACCACCACAACACTACCAGCACCATCACTGTCACTACCACAACACTACTAGCACCATCACTGTCACTACCACAACACTACTAGCACCATCACTGTCACTACAACAAACACTACTAGCACCATCACTGTCACTACCACAACACTACCAGCACATCACTGTCACTACCACAACACTACTAGCACCATCACTGTCACCACCACAACACTACCAGCACCATCACTACCACAACACTACTAGCACCATCACTGTCACTACCACAACACTACCAGCACCATCACTGTCACTACCACAACACTACTAGCACCATCACTGTCACCCCACAACACTACCAGCACATCACTACCACACACTACCAGCACCATCACTGTCACTACCACAACACTACCAGCACCATCACTGTCACACCACAACACTACCAGCACCATCACTGTCACTACCACAACACACCAGCACAATCACTACCACAACACTACCAGCACCATCACTGTCACCACCACAACACTACCAGCACCATCACTGTCACTACCACAACACTACCAGCACCATCACTGTCACTACCACAACACTACCAGCACCATCACTACCCACACAACACTACCAGCACCATCACTGTCACTACCACAACACTACAGCACCATCACTGTCACTACCACAACACTACCAGCACCATCACTGTCACTACCACAACACTACCAGCACCATCACTGTCACCACCACAACACTACCAGCACCATCACTGTCACCACCACAACACTACCAGCACCATCACTGTCACTACCACAACACTACCAGCACCATCACTGTCACTACCACAACACTACCAGCACCATCACTGTCACTACCACAACACTACCAGCACCATCACTACCACAACACTACCAGCACCATCACTACCACAACACTACCAGCACCATCACTGTCACCACCACAACACTACCAGCACCATCACTGTCACTACCACAACACTACCAGCACCATCACTGTCACTACCACAACACTACCAGCACCATCACTACCACAACACTACCAGCACCATCACTGTCACTACCACAACACTACCAGCACCATCACTGTCACTACCACAACACTACCAGCACCATCACTGTCACTACCACAACACTACCAGCACCATCACTGTCACCACCACAACACTACCAGCACCATCACTGTCACCACCACAACACTACTAGCACCATCACTGTCACTACCACAACACTACTAACACCATCACCACCACAACACTACCAGCACCATCACCACCACAACACTACCAGCACCATCACTGTCACTACCACAACACTACTACCACCATCACTGTCACTACCACAACACTACTAACACCATCACCACCACAACACTACCAGCACCATCACTGTCACCACCACAACACTACCAGCACCATCACTGTCACCACCACAACACTACTAG
>WNGS01087021.1:4743612-4803651 GCA_020271785.1 Procambarus virginalis
ATATATATATTAAAAAAGGAAGAGAATATTAGTCAATATTTGCCATTAAGAAACAGTAAGACTTATTAAGGAAGACTTACCTACACTTGGAGGAGTCTGTTATATCGTTCATCTTAAAACACCAACTTGCAACCTGCAACATGAAAAATATGATGCATTATATACCGTCACTCACAAAATGTACAAAAATATTGTTAAAATGTGTACAGGATCAACCCATAATAACTGTACAGCTTTGATTTAGATTTTTATTTGATTTTGATAGAGCCAGGCATGTATGTACTAGCTCTATCTATAAATTCATCAATATCTGTATCACCCTTGTATGTATGTATTTACCTAAATAAACATTGAATTTGAATTTTGTTTATCCCGGGAGTCGGTCGGCCGAGCGGACAGTACACAGAACCAGAACCTGTGGTCTTGGGTTCGATCAGGCGCGGCGAGAAACAATGGGCAGAGTTTCTTTCACCCTAGCCCCTGTTACCTAGCAGTAAATAGAGTACCTGGGTGTATCAGCTGTCACGGGCTGCTTCTGGGGGTGGAGGCGGTCGAGGACCGGGCCGCGGGGACACTAAAGCCCGAATCATCTCAAGATAACCTCAAGATAAGATCCTAGCCACGTGTGGACGAATCCTCTTGGAATAATCACAAGTGAATAAAATCATCAGACCTAGGTTAAGATTACATATATAAATAACCTAGCCTGAAGTAGTGTAACCTTCCCTACCTGACCCACTCAAATGTGACCTATTCCAACATGATAATCATACATAGATAAAAATATTAACCATTTAACTTCCGCTTGGTATGGGGTCGAGGCGGGTGTGTGACCCTGGGCAGAGGGGCGCTCACTCTTGACCTATCCCTGAGTCTAGTAGGGCTGCCACTCTGATAGGGACGTCTCCAAGATGACTACAAGATGTCCGCATCAATATGTTCCCCTCCCGACGACCCAGCTACTGTGTGGAGGGAGAGATGGATGCTGCTGAAGATTCACCCGGCCTGACCCTGTGAAGATTCTTCCATTTCAGGTGCCGTAGGTTGAAGTCCCCCCAAGCGAGTCATAAGCACAGTATAATAATCTATTTGAGAATGGTCCAGGACGGACCGAAACGTCGTCGTCGTCCCTTCACTTTCTAGTGTGTGGTTTGGCCAACATACTTCAGACTTTTTCAGCCACGTTATTGTGACTCATCGCCTCCACAGTACAATAAAAACCTCAAGATAACCTAAACGCTTAAATAAGTTTAACTACAAAACATAATTTTGTATTTATTTCATTTATGACAATAAATGGTAGCCTGCATAAACTGTTGTATCAAGAATTGTATAAAAATATATTTCAAACCTAACTGAACTGATAAGATTCTCTCCATTATAAACAAGTCATCCGTCACTGACGCCAAATACTAAAATCCAAAACAGGAAATAGTTTGTTTTATTGAAACTGAAAGCCATTCACAAGCGCCCAGTTATGCCAAGTGTGTGACGTGAGCAGCATGACATGGCATCACTGTATGTGTGTCAGATATACCTCTCGCAACACAAGGGTATAATATTTATATATAGCAACACAAGGGTGTATATATATATAAAGACTAGATGTCTTTATACAAGGCATCTAGTAATAAGACAAAGAAATATATATATATATAGACTAGAAATAAAAATGAATTTGGAGAATTGATTTTTCATTTATCATCAACAGTAAAAACAAACATAAGGAAGATCGAGAAAATTCGTGTTAGAATTATTAATCTTACTTTTTCGGTCATATTTAATAATATATGTCTACAGGAAAGACTGCTACCAAAATATACTAATATATATATATTTTTGTATATATATAGCAACAGAAGGGTGTATATATACCTCTCGCAACACTAGGGTATATATATACCTCTCACGACACAAGGGCCATAAGGTGAGGTCTCCGTGGAAACCCCACAAACTTGATCATTATCATCAGGGAGGTTTAGTCAATAAGATTTGTCAAGTTACAAGCAACTTGGCAGATCTAGCAATGTTATCAACGATCTTGGTTTCAGAAACGAAGCCCCATAAGAACCAGATGGATGGTCATGGATGTCTCTATTATTTCTCAAAGGGATTACTTTGTTTCACTGCAAGAGAGAGAGAGAGAGAGACTATCTAAGACTATTTTAGGTAATAAAAAGTGAAAGTTGTGTAAGCCTAGCTGAAGCAGCCTGTCGAGACCGACCCACCCCCCCTCCCTCCCCCCTCACAACTCCAAAACAAAACTTTTCTGTCAAAACTGATAGCGCCAAGTTCTGTCACACAACTTTTCCTATTAAAACTTCACTTCTCCTTGCCACTCCCTCCTCTCCAGCCCCCTCCTTCCCTCCCTCCCTCCGTCTCCATCGCCTCTCTCCTCTCATCAACCTCCCTCCCTCCCCTCTACCCATCCTTTAGGCCATAGGCTATAGGCATCTTCAATACCCGCCAGTACCACCACTTACTCTCCAGACAAGGAGCGTGCACGAACCTTGGAGAGTGCAACACCGCCATCCATATATAATGACGTTCTGCAACACACCGCCAACCATGCAACCCAATACCGCCAACCATGACCAAGACACTTCAAGAGCTCCAGGAGCCTTGGTTGAGGGCAGCCAAGACTCTCTCGTCAAACAATTCCAAGAGGAAAACCCCCCCTCCCACATGACATCATCTACCCAACAATATTCTACTAAGGAAGAGCAAAGTATACATGTATCGGGAATATCTGTTAACACCTCCAAAAGATACTCGAGATGATGATGTTGTTTTAGATTTAGCTACTGAGAACGAAGTGTCCATGTAGCACGGGCTATGGTGAGCCCGTAATTGAGTTCGGTTACTGGCGATAACCTTGTTATTGTGATAAAATAACTCTAGTTCCCCTTCAAAACTCATAAATCTTTCGATACTCGAGAACGGGTGGTAATTTATATATATTTATATATATATATATATATATATATATATATATATATATATATATACATATATATATTATATTATATAATATAATATATATGTAAGGTGGTAAGCAAGGGGCGTCTAACAGCCTGGTTGACCACGCCACTACAGGAGACCGTTGACCAGACCACACACTAGAAGTTGAAGGGACGACGACGTTTCGGTCCGTCCTGGACCATTCTCAAGTCGCTTGTGATGAGGAGGTAGAGAACGGGAAATAAACAGGAGACCAACTGTCCTTACAATACCTCGCCTCAGGGTACAAATATTCACATATTTTGAAATACTTGCGAACAATCTAACAAACATTTATCAGCTACCAACTCCCACAGAGAACAAGTACAGCTTAGCTTCCAAACACACATACTTGCTTTTACGACTAGCTGTTATTCCCATCTACACAGTTGTCGTTCCCATCTACACAGCTGTCGTTCCCATCTATACAGCTGTCGTTCCCATCTATACAGTTGTCGTTCCCATCTACACAGTTGTCGTTCCCATCTACACAGCTGTCGTTCCCATCTATACAGCTGTCGTACCCATCTACACAGTTGTCGTTCCCATCTACACAGTTGTCGTTCCCATCTACACAGTTGTCGTTCCCATCTACACAGTTGTCGTTCCCATCTATACAGCTGTCGTACCCATCTACACAGCTGTCGTTCCCATCTATACAGCTGTCGTTCCCATCTATACAGCTGTCGTTCCCATCTACACAGCTGTCGTACACATCTATACAGCTGTCGTTCCCATCTATACAGCTGCCGTACCCATCTATACAGCTGTCGTACCCATCTATACAGCTGTCGTACCCATCTATACAGCTGTCGTACCCATCTATACAGCTGTCGTACCCATCTATACAGCTGTCGTACCCATCTATACAGCTGTCGTACCCATCTATACAGCTATCGTTCCCATCTACACAGCTGTCGTACCCATCTACACAGCTGTCGTTCCCATCTATACAGCTGCCGTTCCCATCTATACAGCTGTTGTACCCATCTATACAGCTGTCGTACCCATCTATACAGCTGCCGTTCCCATCTATACAGCTGTCGTACCCATCTATACAGCTGTCGTACCCATCTATACAGCTGTCGTACCCATCTATACAGCTGTCGTACCTATCTATACAGCTGTCGTACCCATCTATACAGCTGTCGTACCCATCTATACAGCTGTCGTACCCATCTATACAGCTGCCGTTCCCATCTACACAGCTGCCGTTCCCATCTATACAGCTGTCGTTCCCATCTACACAGCTGTCGTCCGCCCGTACTACTCTCCCTTTACACACAAAAAAATAATCCAAACCAAAACTGACCAGTCACCATCACCTTAAATTGAAACCGTCTTGTCACTGCTACACTGTATGTTAAGATGGCTCTCAAGATCCCATACACATCTTAAATGATACGAAAATACATCATATAATTTTATAATAATACGTCCATCTTAGACGGCCACCCACATCTCTTGGGAACTTTGGTCAATAGTATTATTTAATACAGTTTCTCACAATATTCTAAAAACCGTTTTCTTTAGGCTATATTATTATTATTATTATTATGCTATTTTCTCTAAAAGTCATAAGTAAAAATATAATGTCTTTTAAAACGATATCTATAATTATTATATTTTTGTACTAGTTTTTGAATAATGATGATTTTAACACCATTTTAAAAGCGGTTTGAATTTCGCGCTTCCTAGAAGTTTGTCAACCAATGGAGATGCCTGCCCTCTCGACCAATGGAGATGCCTGCCCTCTCAACCAATGGAGATGCCTGCCCTCTCTCAACCAATGGAGATGCCTGCCCTCTCTCAACCAATGGAGATGCCTGCCCTCTCTCAACCAATGGAGATGCCTGCCCTCTCTCAACCAATGGAGATGCCTGCCCTCTCTCAACCAATGGAGATGCCTCTCGACCAATGGAGATGCCTGCCCTCTCAACCAATGGAGATGCCTGCCCTCTCTCAACCAATGGAGATGCCTGCCCTCTCTCAACCAATGGAGATGCCTGCCCTCTCTCAACCAATGGAGATGCCTGCCCTCTCTCAACCAATGGAGATGCCTGCCCTCTCTCAACCAATGGAGATGCCTGCCCTCTCTCAACCAATGGAGATGCCTGCCCTCTCTCAACCAATGGAGATGCCTGCCCTCTCTCAACCAATGGAGATGCCTGCCCTCTCTCAACCAATGGAGATGCCTGCCCTCTCTCAACCAATGGAGATGCCTGCCCTCTCTCAACCAATGGAGATGCCTGCCCTCTCTCAACCAATGGAGATGCCTGCCCTCTCTCAACCAATGGAGATGCCTGCCCTCTCTCAACCAATGGAGATGCCTGCCCTCTCTCAACCAATGGAGATGCCTGCCCTCTCTCAACCAATGGAGATGCCTGCCCTCTCTCAACCAATGGAGATGCCTGCCCTCTCTCAACCAATGGAGATGCCTGCCCTCTCTCAACCAATGGAGATGCCTGCCCTCTCTCAACCAATGGAGATGCCTGCCCTCTCTCAACCAATGGAGATGCCTGCCCTCTCTCAACCAATGGAGATGCCTGCCCTCTCTCAACCAATGGAGATGCCTGCCCTCTCTCAACCAATGGAGATGCCTGCCCTCTCTCAACCAATGGAGATGCCTGCCCTCTCTCAACCAATGGAGATGCCTGCCCTCTCTCAACCAATGGAGATGCCTGCCCTCTCTCAACCAATGGAGATGCCTGCCCTCTCTCAACCAATGGAGATGCCTGCCCTCTCTCAACCAATGGAGATGCCTGCCCTCTCTCAACCAATGGAGATGCCTGCCCTCTCTCAACCAATGGAGATGCCTGCCCTCTCTCAACCAATGGAGATGCCTGCCCTCTCTCAACCAATGGAGATGCCTGCCCTCTCTCAACCAATGGAGATGCCTGCCCTCTCTCAACCAATGGAGATGCCTGCCCTCTCTCAACCAATGGAGATGCCTGCCCTCTCTCAACCAATGGAGATGCCTGCCCTCTCTCAACCAATGGAGATGCCTGCCCTCTCTCAACCAATGGAGATGCCTGCCCTCTCTCAACCAATGGAGATGCCTGCCCTCTCTCAACCAATGGAGATGCCTGCCCTCTCTCAACCAATGGAGATGCCTGCCCTCTCTCAACCAATGGAGATGCCTGCCCTCTCTCAACCAATGGAGATGCCTGCCCTCTCTCAACCAATGGAGATGCCTGCCCTCTCTCAACCAATGGAGATGCCTGCCCTCTCTCAACCAATGGAGATGCCTGCCCTCTCTCAACCAATGGAGATGCCTGCCCTCTCTCAACCAATGGAGATGCCTGCCCTCTCTCAACCAATGGAGATGCCTGCCCTCTCTCAACCAATGGAGATGCCTGCCCTCTCTCAACCAATGGAGATGCCTGCCCTCTCTCAACCAATGGAGATGCCTGCCCTCTCTCAACCAATGGAGATGCCTGCCCTCTCTCAACCAATGGAGATGCCTGCCCTCTCTCAACCAATGGAGATGCCTGCCCTCTCTCAACCAATGGAGATGCCTGCCCTCTCTCAACCAATGGAGATGCCTGCCCTCTCTCAACCAATGGAGATGCCTGCCCTCTCTCAACCAATGGAGATGCCTGCCCTCTCTCAACCAATGGAGATGCCTGCCCTCTCTCAACCAATGGAGATGCCTGCCCTCTCTCAACCAATGGAGATGCCTGCCCTCTCTCAACCAATGGAGATGCCTGCCCTCTCTCAACCAATGGAGATGCCTGCCCTCTCTCAACCAATGGAGATGCCTGCCCTCTCTCAACCAATGGAGATGCCTGCCCTCTCTCAACCAATGGAGATGCCTGCCCTCTCTCAACCAATGGAGATGCCTGCCCTCTCTCAACCAATGGAGATGCCTGCCCTCTCTCAACCAATGGAGATGCCTGCCCTCTCTCAACCAATGGAGATGCCTGCCCTCTCTCAACCAATGGAGATGCCTGCCCTCTCTCAACCAATGGAGATGCCTGCCCTCTCTCAACCAATGGAGATGCCTGCCCTCTCTCAACCAATGGAGATGCCTGCCCTCTCTCAACCAATGGAGATGCCTGCCCTCTCTCAACCAATGGAGATGCCTGCCCTCTCTCAACCAATGGAGATGCCTGCCCTCTCTCAACCAATGGAGATGCCTGCCCTCTCTCAACCAATGGAGATGCCTGCCCTCTCTCAACCAATGGAGATGCCTGCCCTCTCGACCAAATTTACACGCCAATATTTCAACCCATCCTCCAGCCTAGTGTCAAATACTGTTTTTGACTGATTCAGCAGGCAATTGACAGGATGAGTCTTCCATATAATAACAGCTTTTTCCCGAAATGTAAATTAATATTATATATTGTGGGTGTTATGTATCGTTATCTTGAGATGGATTCCGGGGCTTAGCGTTCCCGCGGCCCGGTCTTCGACCAGGCCTACTTTTTGTTATAAGTGGGCTAAGGACACTTACCTAAACCAACAGAACCAAAACACCTTAGCATGGCCATAAACCCGCAATATATTATAACGTCAATTTCTGTTTTGAGATAAAAAAAGTTTGCTAATTACTACATGAAGGATTCGTTCGGTCAGTTTGAAGTTTGCCGTACAAGTAAAAAATAATATTCATTAAACTGTGTATTCACCTAGTTGTATTCACCTATCTTGAGGTTATCTTGAGATGATTTCGGGGCTTTAGTGTCCCCGCGGCCCGGTCCTCGACCAGGCCTTCACCCCCAGGAAGCAGCCCGTGACAGCTGACTAACTCCCAGGTACCTATTTTACTGCTAGGTAACAGGGGCATAGGGTGAAAAACTCTGCCCATTGTTTCTCGCCGGCGCCTGGGATCGAACCCTGGACCACAGGATCATAAGTCCAGCGCGCTGTCCGCTCGGCCGACCGGCTCCCTGGTCCTAGTTGTATTCACCTAGATGTCTTTGCAGGGGTTGAGCTTTGCTCTTTGGTCCCGCCTCTCAACTGTTTACCAACTACTTTTTTTCCCCACACCACACACACACACCAGGAAGCAGCCCGTGACAGCTGACTTAACTCCCAGGTACCTATTTACTGCTAGGTAACAGGGGCACTCAGGATGAAAGAAACTTTACCCATTTGTTTCTGCCTGGTGCGGGAATCGAACCCGTGCCACAGAATTACGAGTCATGCGCGCTATCACCAGGCTACAAGGACCCCTAAATCGGTTGTGTGTACACACCTATTTGTGCTTGCGGGGGTTGAGCTTTGGCTCTTTGGTCCCGCCTCTCAACTGTCAATCAAGTGGTGTACAGATTCCTAAGCCTACTGGGCTCTATGATATCTACACTTGTTAGTATGTTAAGATAAGCATCTTATAGCTTCGTAATTACAATTGTACTTAACCTATTATAGGTATAGGTTAAGTAATAATTGTAATTACGAAGCAATAAGATGCTTATCTTAACATACTAACAGGTTAGGTAAGGTCGGTGTTTTCTATGAAGCCTTTTAAGGGTATCTATTATGTTTAGTATATCACCTATGCACGTATTTAATAAGTCAATATTGACTATACGAATTTGCGAGGACGGGTTAGAATATTAGTATATGAATATTGGCTGTTGTAATTATAGAGCTAAGCTGGACTATGTACAGGTTTAGATCCTTCATTTAAACAGAACCAGTGTTCAGTTACTGAACTGAGTTATTTAATCTTATCCTTGTATAAACAACACAACCTGATGTGTTGAATTGTCTGCAGGTGGATTGTAGATAGCCAATCAACTTTTCCATTCACCCTTAACAACCCACCTGCCCTTTACGGCCCACAGTCTGTCATTAGGACTAGAGAAGCTAAGATTTACAACCAAGCTAAGGACTTTAGTTATATTAATTTGCATACTGTAATTTTTAATTTAGTACAGTACAAGACCTAAGTAGCTCTCCTAAATCCATTTCGGCAAATTTTCCATAGTATACAAGGTTTGAATGATTCCTTACACAGGTTCCTGAACTCTGTTCTGATGTTAGCCAGCCTCGCATATGCCGCAGATGTAATTCTTTTTATGTGGGCTTCAGGAGACAGGTTTGGTGTGATACCAACTCCTAGATCTTTCTCTCTGTCCGTTTCATGAAGTACTTCATCTCTTAGTCTGAATTCTGTGTGTGTGTGGTGTGTGTGTGTGTGTGTGTGTGTGTGTGTGTGTGTGTGTGTGTGTGTGTGTGTGTGTGTGTGGTGTGTGTGGTGTGTGTGTGTGTGTGTGTGGGTGTGTGTGTGTGTGTGTGTGTGTGTGTGTGTGGTGTGTGTGTGTGTGTACTTACCTATCTGTACTTACCTATCTGTGCTTGCAGGATCGAGCATTGACTCTTGGATCCCGCCTTTCCAGCTATCGGTTGTTTACAGCAATGACTCCTGTCCCATTTCCCTATCATACCTAGTCTTACAAGTATGAATAGTATTTGCTTCCACAACCTGTTCCCCAAGTGCATTCCATTTTTCCACTACTCTCACGCTAAAAGAAACACACGCTGTGTGTGTGTGTGTGTGTGTGTGTGTGTGTGTGTGTGTGTGTGTGGTGTGTGTGTGTGTGTGTGTGTGTGTGTGTGTGTGTGTGTGTGTGTATGTGTGTGTGTACCTAACCCCCCCATAAGAGATGCACCCCACCTCCTGCTACCTCCCCCCCCCATTCAGATGCACCCCCCCCCCCCCACCCCCACACGAAACTCCAACCAGCTCAAACTTTTTCAGAGAATCCAACTCATTCCAACAAACTTTTGTCTTTAAAACTTCGCCTCGGCTATCACCACACGTGGTGGTAGTTGGTGGTGGTGGTGGTGGTAGGTGGTGGTGGTAGTTGGTGGTGGTGGTAGGTTACCTTCAGGTGCTTCCAGGGCTTAGCGTCCCCGCGGCCCGGTTGTTGGTGGTAGTTGGTGGTGNATGTCACACACACACACCTACTGTATATGAATATACACACACATACATACATATATTACAAGTATGATGGGTATTGCAAGGTTCCCTGTTGATAACACGAGGAAGATATCTCCAAGATATCTATTCATCAGCCAGGTATACTTGGGGTAATGTGTTCAGCTTCATGTCTGTATGAAGAACACAACAACACATTACTTGTTTCTGAAGAAAAGGAGAATCACTAAGTAATCGTGTTACTGGATCAATTTTCTTTTTTTTTTTACCTGGAGTAAACGACACTGATGATATTTAATCCCATCTGTCTTCCGAACAGGGAAGCCTAAGACCTAAAAATCTCTCCATTTTAGGATTCAATATTTTCATTACATACATTATAAGATGATTGGAACCTGAGTTACACTATCTTGCCCTATTACAGGAGATGGCCTGTAGTAGCTAATATGGCCCCTTATCTATCTTGACTGGAAAAATAAAGTTAAAAAAAATTAACACAAAAAAAATAACAAGCAGTGCCATGTTTTGATCCAATGACTTTCCAACACCTGGGCTGTACATAGTCTCGTGCTCAAGACGTCTCAGTCTCTCACTGTCACGACCTCAAACCATCAGCGTCCATTAGCACTTCACGAGGTGTGAGAGACTTCGTCCTTAAAACATCAAGGAACGTGGGAGGGAGGGTGAGGTGAAGGGGAAGGAGGGCAAATTTGTACATAGACTTTGCACGATCTATGGGCGTCTCTTGCCCAAGTAGTGTAGCAGCCATCTGCGATTATGTTGACTCAGCTTTCATGGTGGAATGACTCTTGGCTTGTGGTCACCTAAAGAATGAAATCAATCAGAATTAGGCTCAGACATAAATCACAGCATTTAAACATATTTTTCAAATGATAAAATAAGTATTAAAATAAACTGATACCTTTACTATCCATTTTCACTGTGAATTGTGTTGATTTATATAAAAAAAACTTCCATGTCTTCATATATATATTATATTATTGTGTGTGTGTGTGTGTGTGTGTGTGTGTGTGTGTGGTGTGTGTGTGTGTGTGTGTGTGTGTGTGGTGTGTGTGTGTGGTGTGTGTTGTATAATTGCAGGATGAGAGCTACACTCGTGGTGTCCCGTCTACCCAGCACTCTTATCTATAACGCTTTGAAACTACTGACGGTCTCGGCCTCCACCACCTTCTCCCCTAACTTGTTCCAACTGTCTACCACTCTGTTTGCGAAAGTGAATTTTCTTGTACTATATTTCTTCGGCATCTTTGCTTAGTTAATTTAAATTAATGACCTCTGTTTGTACTTGAAGTTCCAGGTCTCAGGAACTCTTCCCTACTGATTTTATCAATTCCTGTTACTATTTTGTATGTAGTGATCATATCGCCTCTTTATCTTCCGTCTTCTAGATTTGGCATATTTAATGCTTCTAACCTCTCCTCGTAGCTCTTGCCCTTCAAATCTGGGAGCCACTTAGTAGCATGTCTTTTTGCACTATTTAGTTTTTATTATTTTTTTTCCAATATTTTCACTATTACACTTGCTAATGACACAGGTCTAAATTGAGTGGGGGTCTTCCCTGCTGCCACTTTTGTAGATTGGAACTATGTTAGCCTTTTTCCCCACTTCTGCTACAACTCCTGTACACAGGGATGCATGAAAGATCAGGTGAAGTGGAATGCTGAGCTCAGATGCACATTCTCTCAGAACCCATGGTGAAACTCCACCTGGACCAACTGCTTTGTTCTTACTTAGCTCCTTTAGCATATTTTCCACTTCATCTCTAGACACCTCTATACGCTCTATGTTGTTCTCTGGAATTCTTATTGTATCTGGTTCCCTGAAGATTTCATTTTGTACAAACACACTTTGGAACTTTTTGTTTAATGTTTCACACATTTTCTTTTCATTTTCCATGAATCTGTTTCCCATTTTCAACCTCTGGATATTATGCTTTACCTGCAATTTGTTGTTTATGAATTTGTAGAAAAGGCCGGTTCTGTTTTACATTTATCCGCTATCCCTTTTTCAAAATTTCTTTCTGCCTCTCTCCTTACTGCTGTATAGTTGTTTCTCGCATCTTTGTATCGCTGGTATGTTTGGGGGTTTGGCCTCTTCCTATATTGATTCCATTTTTGTGTCTTTTGGTCTCTGGCTCTCTCACAATTTCTGTTAAACCAATCCTATTTTCTGACTCTACATCTCTGTTTTGGTATGAATGTTTGTGTGCCTTCATCATATATTTTGCAAAATTTGGCATACATTCATTTAGTTCCCTTCCTAGCAACAAGTCTGTCCAATTGCACTCACTAAATTTTTTTAGAAATTCCCCATAGTGACGTCTTTTTAAATCGAGTTTATCAACTGTTTCAATGTCCCCATTTTCTTGTACGTGATATCTTAAAGCATATTTAATGTCTAACAGGACGTGATCACTGTTTCCTAAGGAAGGTAGGCACTGGATGTCAAATATATCTTTTTTCCTAGTGAATACTAGATCTAGTACTGACAGTACATCATCTTCCCTCATTCTTGTGGCCTGCTTGATGTGTTAATAAAAGAATGACTCCAAAATGAGGTTCACAAATCTACATGTCCAAAAGTCCTCTGTTCTTGCTTCATAGGCCTCCCAGTCTATTGCTTTAAAGTCGAAGTCCCCCAGAATGAACAGTCGTGATTTATCTTTATCTGCTTGTACAATAATATCTCTCATGACAATCATGAGGCCCTCTCGTTTGTCATCCAGTCCTTCCTTTGTCCATGTGTTGTTTGCTGGTGGGATGGGGCTCTGGGAGTTGTTCTACTCCCAAAGCCTGGTCAGGGCTAGGCTAGACTTGGTCCAACACGACTTGGTTGCTTAGAGTGGCCTACAGGCCCAAATATCCACTACAGCCCAGTTGGTCTGGCACTTGCAGAAAACTGTCCAGTTTTTTCTTGAAGACTTCCAATTTTGTTATGGGAATATTTCTTATACTTGTCGGGAGGATATTGAACAACTGTGGACCTCTGATGTTCATACAGTGTTCTCTGTGTCTATGGCATCCTCTACCCTTCATTGGTTCTATTCAACATTTCCTTTTGTATCGTTCACTCCAGTTTGTTGTTATTTTACTGACAAAATTTGATGTTCTGAAAGCAGAAGAATTACACTATGTTTTGCCTTCGACATTAAGAGGTAGCAGATATACTGTGGTAATTATAATTATAAAAAACAGTACTCTGGGTGAGTAACATTTTAAAATGAGGATAGATTGAAACACTTGAGATTGAAGGCGAGGGGCAACTGTTGGAACAGTTATCTTTCCCTGGCACCAGTTGAAAGCATATTTCCAAGAGGATTAAGGTTTAGAATGAAAATGGAAAACAGAGACAATAAGTGCAGTTGGATAGGGGCATCATCTCCAGTGTGATAATAAGCTTATATTAGACAAAACAGTTAGCCATAGAGTTTTACCCGAGAAGAAACTGGAATAACCCTACAGACAACCTGAGAGACAAAAGTCCTAGAACAGGGAACCAGGCAAACCGGATCTACCCAGAGCGCGTCCACTGTCGCTGAACCAGTGGCGGGCAGGTAGCGATGCAAAGCCACAACCAGACACAAACACGATGCACCTCCGGCAAAACTAGCCAAGCATCAACAACCCACGGATAGCTCCAGAAACCAGCCATCTCATTCTTCGCCAGAAAAGAAGGCAGCTGCAAACGAACAAAATGACCCCCAGACCAAAAAGAGCAAAAACCACTGCATCAGAGAAGAGCACGAAGCTTCCTCCACCCGACCATCAGAGGCTAAAGCCAAAAATAACAAGGCCTTCAAAAAACAATTCTGGACTAAAGGGGCCACTATAAACCAAAGAGAGGAGAGAAATTAGAGCACCCGGTCCAAAGACCGAAGCACGGAAGAGTAAGCCAAACCAGTGAGTTACTGTACCTCTCCGGCCCAACCTGCTGAAAGAGGCAGAGCCGTGGAAAATGCTTGGTTCGGACACCCGAGCACCTGAAACCAATGCTAGGCTGGCCACCATGCGACCAGGAGAACCAATATCCCCAATAGGATTCAAGCCGAGCCAAAACCGGAAGCAACAGCTGGACCGGGGGATAAAGGTACAGGTGCCGTCACCTCGACCAGCCCTGACGGTAAGCGTATAATGGGAGACGCCGTGGCTACGCCGACATGAAGAGGGCCACCTTCAGGCTCCCGAACATCTGACAAAGCCAAAGGAAGGAAGAGGCATCGACAGTCCACTCATTGGAAAGAGGAATGAAGCAAGACAGGCCAACCGTCAGGACGTTGGAAACCCATCAAATGTGAATGGTGCGAAGAGCTAAACCCAGAGAACTCAGCATAAGAGCCACCTGAAGTGACCAGTTCCAAAGAGCCACGGACTGCAGAAACCCCAGTTTAGACAATGAGCCACAGGGAAGCAGTCCCAATGGAGCCAGATCACAGAGCCCGAGCTAAATAAAATCCACCGCAGTACCTGTCACACAGCCGCAAACTCCCGCACCTTGCTGTGAGCCCAACAGAATGACAGCCCAACGCTCCTGTCTAGCCTGGTGAGCACTAGTCACAAAACCAAGCCAAGAGACGAGGCTTCAAAGATCATATCGAGTGAGGGAAGGGGAAGGCATCATGCCACCAAACCCCGAAAAACCCGAAGAGGAAGCCGGAGACACAGCAACCGACTCAAGGACCCAGAGCTTGAACCCACCAATCACAAGAGTGGCGAAAGGACCTGCCCCGGGGATATCAGAAGAGCCTTCAAAGCAAATCCCTGCCCAGCGGAAAGGCAAAGTTCAGGCTCCCACACAGCTGCTCGAACAACTGCCGAGTGACCCGGGTCCCACCTCCCTGAAGACAGCAGACGACGGGACTGCAGCCGGAGCAAAGCCACAGGAGGCAGAGAAACGGACATAGTCCCAGAATCCTACATGAGGTACAGCCAAGTCCGAACCAGGGACGGAACCAGATGGGACTTCCGCCAATTCACCAGGAACGCAAACCTGGCAATCTGGGAAAGAGCCAAGAGGTACAGCCAAGTCCAAACCAGGGACGGAACCAGATGGGACTTCCGCCAATTCACCAGGAACGCAAACCTGGCAATCTGGGAAAGAGCCAAAGCCCTGGCTAGAAGACATGCAGACCAGCTGGGAGCCCACTCCAACCAGTCATTGAGGTAGGCCAGAATCTGAATACCTAGGAGATGAAACGGGCCACGACGAGCCTGGTTAAAGATATGAATACATGAGGTGCCAGATTCGGACCGAATGGAAGGCAACAAAAGCAGTAAGCCTGATGCCCGACCACGAAACCTAACCAATCCCTGAACCCCGGATGAATAGGAACATGCCAATAAGCATCCTTGAGGTCCAGGGAAATCATTCAAGTGCCTGACTCGAGAAGCCAGACCTGGGACAACATATTCATCCAAAAGGAGGGACAAGGAATTCAACAGTTCAGATGGGACAAGTCTAGAATGAACTGAAGATCTGCACAGTCCCATTTCGGAACCGGAAACAAGTGGGAAATGCACTTGAGGGACGAAGTCGTTTCGAACAACCCCAAGCGAACCCACTCCAAGATTACCAAAGACGTGGGGAAGAAGACTGCTCTACCGGTCCCGAACCCTCGACATGAGGAGAAGCCGCTCAACGCCACCAAACACCAAAAGAGACAACTAGAAAAGCTCACGATTCATGGGACCAATCATGGACAAACAGAGCAAGCCTCCCCCCCACCATCGCCCCTCAAAAGGGCCGACATGACCTCCGAGAAGCAAACTTCCGAACAGAGGGACCACTGTGCCAACCCGACGAAGAAAGCCCCGGAGGACATACTGGCTCATAAACTGGCACCAAAATCCCACCTTTACCTACCGAAACCCAAGCCTTGACACGACCACCCCGAAAGGAGCGATAACACCCCCCCCCCCCTCCTGGGAGCACCAACAAATTGCAAATGGGGAAAAGCCACTGATAGAAACTGAGCAACACAGTCCTCTAGGAATAACAGGGGACAGAATGGAGATGAAGACTGCAAAGCCAGAGCCCCAAGCTAAATCCAAAGAGAGTGATGATGGCCGTCGACACACTAAACGAGGTAAAAAAAAACATAGATATCCCCTCCCGGAGGATTGGCACAAACAGCTTCAGTAGGGCAGCCAACGCCTAAGCAGCTGAACCCAGAACCCCAGTTGAAGGCCCCCACTCAATGCCTCCACATCCTCCGAAAACCAGTCTGAGGACAGCTCCAGAAGACCGAAGAGACACAAGACCGAAGCCAAATGACCGAGAGTTTGATAGTCATCCGCCGCCAAGGCAGCCAAAAGAGAGAGAATCTGAGCATGTAACTGCACCAGACCCACATCACAAGAACACATAGGGGCGAAGAGGCACTCACTGAGAAGCTCCAGCAAGCCCCCCCAAAACACCTGCAACACCAAAGAAACCGGCCACCACTCAAGCGTGCGGGTTCCACAAAACCTGCACCAAGCTCCAAAAGAGTAAAAGGGCAATCCGCCAGCCAGAAAGACTCCGGAACCACGTACCGCACCCAATACAGGAGACGGATCCATTATAGAGGCATAAACTAGGTCTCGCAGGAGGTAAGCACCAAGGGCCTTCCAAATCTACGTCAGGGAAATCCGAGAGGAAAGAAACCACTGGAAGGAAACCTCTGAAAGGATGCATCTGAGGAGCCCAAATGCACCCAGAAAAAAACCCAAGGGGGAGCCGCATTCGTCTCAAATTCATACACGAGACAAAGGATACAAAAACCCCTGGCCCTGCAACAATAAATCCTGCCCAGAAGGCACAAGGGCCCAGGCAGGATCAAAATGAGCCCAAGTACTCCAAGTGGACTCATCCCTAGCCCTCGAGGAAGAGCCCTCATCCACGCCCACCATCCTTCAAAAGAAGGTAGAGTCCTGGGATAAAGCTTCAAAGAAAGTAGCCTGCTGGGGTGACTCCGAAGCCTCAGCGGGGAAATTGGGCTCAACCTCCGTCCCCGAATCGGAAAGGGGAGAGGGGTCATCCCAAGCTAAACCCTGCCCCAACCCCCAAAACCCCCAGACGTTTGGAAGCCGGAAGCCAAGGAGGAGGAGCAGGGAGAACCACAACCACCTGGGTAGGAAGCAAGGGTGTGGACTGAACCACGGTTGAAATAACAAATTCCCTTAAATCCTTGTCCCTAAAACCCAAGCGGGGCTGCTCTGGGGCTTCCAACCGGGCTCGTTGCAACAAAGAACATGTAGCATGCAATGTAGCCGCTGCTTGACCCCTAACATCTTCGGGCAAGGAATGGGTAAAGTGAATAACAAGCCAAGAATAAATCCCACAAGACTCAGGATCACCGACCCAACAGGCAGCATAATGGAGGCAGGATGGGTGATTGTCACCACGAGGCACAGGCAACGAACAACCTTCAGCATCGCACAAGGCGAGACAGGGCTCAGAAATCCATAGTACCTCCAAGCCCAACTGGGTTTTCCAGGACCCGTAAGGTACGTTAGCCCTACGGGAAGCCCAGGCACTGGGGCCAACCAAGCCAGTAAGCCCTGTCTGTTGCAGGCAAACAGACAGCCAGAAGTCGCCATGAAACCTCGAGGCAGCAGAGGAGGCCTACCAACACAACCTAGGCAGGCCTAATGGACAGTTAGGCAGACTTCCTCTGCCAAAATCAAGCAAATACATTTAAAACAAAACAAAAACCCCCAAAGCAACACACAAACAAACCAGTCCCCAGAGAATTGTTGACCACAACTGTATGCAGGCGGTGCCAGCCGCATTGCGCCCCACCCAATAAAAACCCACTCCCAAACTCTCACAAGTCAAGCCTGGCCTCGGGCCAGGCTTGGGGAGTAGAAGAACTCCCAGAACCCCATTAAGCTGGTATCAAGCAAGTATCCCTACCCGGGGCAAGACAGGAAGCCCAAGACCCCCTGACATACCCAAAGGACAAGAACAACAAGTCACAAAGCCCTCAAGCGGGAGTGAGACCCAAACATTCCTGGGAAGATAACCCTGAAACGCAAGGGAAGTACTTACCAAGCACCTAGGTAAGGTAGCCCTAGGCGCATGCAGCCCAGCATACAGAAAACACCTGGCCACCACTCCACACAGCTGGCAAAGCCGCAAACGCAAAAGTCAGTCAGGAAAGCGAGGCCAGAGGAAACTTGTTGACACCAGGCACATCAGTCACGAATTGGGAGGTGAGCTGCCGGCTCGCATAAACTAATGAGGCACTAATGAGCAGGCACGCTAGTTGGATTACAATTTACTTGTTTGTTTTTTCTCTTATCTTTTGGGGGAGGGGGGGTGGGGGGAGTTCTTTCGGTCTGTTCAGACATAGGTTGCAATTTTAACCAGTCGGGGGTTTGTATTGTTTAACCTACCTTTCTGGGGGTATTTCCCAGTCCATGGCAGGCATGACAATACTCTAAATGTAGTGTTCATATGGCCATTGCTCCCTGCGCCTCTCAGAGGGGGGCCAGGTTATGGCTTGTGGTCCCCGGTAGGCATGACAACTCCCGGGACTGATGACACTAAACTAATATGGCACACGTCAGTTTGGATAGCTTCAGGATGCCGACGGGGCTCCCCATAGTGTATACTCTTGCTGTGTGCCAGTAATCGTACAATGCAGTGAACTTTATAATTGGGGACCTGTACTTCCTAGGCTGTAAGAACAGCTCATATTTAGCTACTGTCAAAACCTTTTATAACTTCATATCACATGTTTACAAGGATGCAGCAACTGTGGCTTTTCATATATCACTAAACTCCTCCACTTCATAGGAGCACTATTCTACCATACAAGTTGCTTTAAAAATATAACTGAAATAGCAATGTCAAGACACCTAAATATACTGATTACTTACAAAGTCAGAATGTACGGAGAAACTAAATAAAATGGTGCAACTCACAGCGGAGGGTTGGTAGTTGTAATGAAGGTGGAGGCAGTATGTGTTATGGAGAAGTGGAATCTCGAGGTCCGGGTGGGCCAGGAGGCCCAGTCTGTGGAGAAGCTCTTCCACTGACTGGGACATTAGGAGGCATATGTGGAGGTGGTGGTATCCCAGCCCCGACATGGCTGGTTGGAGGGGGACCAGTGGGCACAGAGTCGTGTGTCGTAGAATGAACCGGCACATAATATGGAGCAGTGCCATTGACTCCACTTTCGCTGTAGTTGCTCATAAAATACTCTTTGTTGACACAGTTGCGTAAAGCTTCGGGTATGCGGCCTATTATTGCACGACGTATTTCACTGGCGGCCATTTCTCGTAATTCATTACTCGAGGCGTCCGAATAATATGCTGCATGTGGAGTACAAATAAGATTTGGTGCATCCTTCAGTGGTCCTGTAAACAATATCAAACAGTGACATTAATTCAACAGTCTCCAAGTACTGTACTGTATTACATACTATCTAGAGGCTGAAATGAAAATCAAATGCTCATTATAGACCTCACATTGCTTTCAATCTTCTGCATACAAACTTGGAAGCATTTCCATACACTGATGTGGACATACATGCATACTAACAAGGTAAATGCATTACGCACCCAATGCCTACATCTTCGGCTGCAAGATACTGCACACTATACATAGAAAATATAGTGACTAATGCAAGTATGAAGTTCCCACCAAGCCATTGAAGGCATGGAAGAAATATAAGGAATACAATATGGATGTCAACAGGAAGGAACCAGGACTGAAGGACTGGGATGACTATCGGCCGAGCGGACAGCACGCGAGACTTGTGATCATGTGGTCCTGGGTTCAATCCCAGGCGCCGGCGAGAAACAATGGACAGAGTTTCTTTCACCCTATGCCCCTGTTACCTAGCAGTAAAATAGGTACCTGGGTGTTAGTCAGCTGTCATGGGCTGCTTCCTGGGGGTGGAGGCCTAGTCGAGGACCGGGCCGCGGGGACACTAAAGCCCCGAAATCATCTCAAGATATAACTCAAGATAGCCAAGGAGAACCAGAGCCAAAAGAGAGAGACGAAGAAATGTATCTTTGAGACCAACACAAGAGTTACACTTAAAGAGCAGTACGAGCTGCAGCACAGTCAAATGAGGATGAAAAAAACTAAAAATCACATCAAGATAAAGAGAACGGGATAAAACCCTAAAGAAAACTGACAGATGTGTGAGGAACTCTGTGAACAGCACAAGCAGATGCTGAGTAAGCCACACAGAACGAGTAGATGCCGAGTAAGTCACAGACAGCATGAAGGGGATGGTGAGTAAGCCACACACAGCATGAGGGGAATGGTGAGTAAGCCACAGACAGCATGAGGGGGTGGTGAGTAAGTCACAGACAGCATGAGGGGGTGGTGAGTAAGCCACACACAGCATGAGGGGAATGGTGAGTAAGCCACAGACAGCATGAAGGGGTGGTAAGTCACAGACAGCATGAGGGGGTGGTGAGTAAGCCACAGACAGCATGAGGGGATGGTGAGTAAGCCACAGACAGCAATGAGGGGGGTGGTGAGTAAGTCACAGACAGCATGAGGGGGGTGGTGAGTAAGTCACAGACAGCATGAGGGGATGGTGAGTAAGCCACAGACAGCAATGAGGGGGGTGCTGAGTAAGCCACAGACAGCATGAGGGGGGTGCTGAGTAAGCCACAGACAGCATGAGGGGGGTGGTGAGTAAGCCACAGACAGCATGAGGGGGGTGCTGAGTAAGCCACAGACAGCAATGAGGGGGATGCTGAGTAAGCCACACACAGTATGAGGGGGTGCTGAGTAAGCCACAGACAGCATGAGGGGATGGTGAGTAAGCCACCGACACCAATGAGGGGGTGCTGAGTAAGCCACAGACAGCATGAGGGGGGTGCTGAGTAAGCCACAGACAACAATGAGGGGGTGCTGAGTAAGCCACAGACAGCATGAGGGGGTGGTGAGTAAGCCACAGACAGCAATGAGGGGGTGGTGAGTAAGCCACAGACAGCAATGAGGGGGTGCTGAGTAAGCCACAGACAGCAATGAGGGGGTGGTGAGTAAGGCACAGACAGCATGAGGGGGGTGCCGAGTAAGCCACAGAGAGCATGGGGGGTAATGAGTAAGCCACAGACAGCATGAGGGGGATGGTGAGTAAGCCACAGACAGCATGAGGGGGTGGTGAGTAAGCCACAGACAGCATGAGGGGGATGGTGAGTAAGCCATAGACAGCATGAGGGGGTGGTGAGTAAGTCACAGACAGCATGAGGGGGGTGGTGAGTAAGTCACAGACAGCATGAGGGGGGTGGTGAGTAAGCCACAGACAGCATGAGGGGGTGGTGAGTAAGCCACAGACAGCATGAGGGGGTGCCGAGTAAGCCACAGACAGCATGAGGGGGGTGCCGAGTAAGCCACAGACAGCATGAGGGGGTGCCGAGTATGCCACAGACAGCATGAGGGGGGGTAACGAGTAAGCCACAGACAGCATGAGGGGGATGCTGCGTAAGCTACAGACAGCATGAGGGGAATGGTAAATAAGCCACAGACAGCATGATCGGCCCGAGGCCAGGCTTGACTTGTGAGTGTTTGGTCCACTAGACTGTTGTTTGGAGTGGCCCGCAGGCCTTCATATCCACCACAGCCCGGTTGGTCCGGCACTCATTGAAGGAAACTATCTAGTTTTCTCTTGAAGATGTCCACGGTTGTTCCAGCAATATTTCTTATGCTCGCTGGAAGGATGTTGAACAATTGTGGACCTCTGATGTTTAAACAGTGTTATCCGATTGTACTTATGGCACCTCTGCTCTTCACTAGTTCCATTCTGCATTTTCTTCCATATCGTTCACTCCAATATGTTATTTTACTGTGTAGATTTGGTACCTGGCCCTCCAGTATTTTCCACATGTATATTATTTGATATTTCTCTTGTCTCCTTTCCAATGAGTACATTTGGAGAGCTTCAAGTCGATTCCAATAATTTAGGTGCTTTATCGCATCTATGTATGCCGTATATGTTCTCTGTACTCCTATTTCAGCAATCTCTCTTGCTCTGAATGGGGGAGTGAGTACTGAGCAGTACTCAAGACAGGACAGCCAAAGTGATTTGAAAAGTACAACGATTGTGATGGGATCCCTGGATTTGAAAGTTCTCGTAATCCATCCTATCATTTTTCTGGTTGACGCAATATTTGCTTGGTTTTGCTCCCTAAACGTTAGGTCATCAGACATCATTATTCCCAAATACTTTACATGTTGCTTTCCTATTATGGGCAAATTTGACTGCATTTTGTACCCTGTATTATGTTTAAGTTCTCATTTTTACCGTATCTGAGAACCTTGAATTTATCACTTTTAAACTTCATGTCATTTTCTGTTGCCCAGTCAAAAACTTTATTAATAACTGCTTGAAGTTTTTCAATATGTTCAGCAGAGGTAATTTTCATGCCGATTATTGTATCATCTGCAAAGAATGATACAAAGCTGTGACTTGTATTTTTGTCTATATCTGATATGAGAATAAGGAAAAGCAGTGGTGTAAGGACTGTACCCTGAGGTACAGAGTTTTTAACTGTGCTCGGACTGTTTTAAATGGTTAACTGTTACTCTGTGTTCTGTTCGACAGAAAACTGAGTATCCAGCGTCCTACTTTACCGGTTATTTCCATTGATCTCATTTTGTGTGCTATCATTCCATGGTCACATTTATCGAATGCCTTTGCGAAGTCCGTGAATACCACATCTGTATTCTGTTTTTCTTCTAATGCCTCAGTGATTTTGTCGTAGTGGTCAAGTAGCTGAGAGGCACAATCTTCCCACTCTAAATCCATGTTGGCCTGGGTTGTCGAGGTCATTGGTCTCCATGAAACTGGTGACATGACTCCTGATCACTCTCTCAAATACTTTATTATGTGGGACGTTAGTGCAACTGGTCTATAATTCTTTGCCAATGATTTGCTCCCTCCCTTGTGTAGAGGGGCTGTCTGCTGCTTTAAGTGCATCTGGTATCTCCCTCGTGTCCAAGCTCTTCCTCCACACTATATTGAGTGTCTGTGCTACTGGCACTTTGCATTTCTTTATAAATATTGAATTCCATGAATCTAGACGCGGAGCCGAGTGCATAGGCATGTTTTAAATTTGTGAGTTCATGGGAATGAAATAATTAAATAAAAATATCTTAATGGAAACTCGTGCCACATGGCTTGGCAAGTGCAGACCGGCCCGGGCAAGTACTCGGCCAAACCCTGAATCTTGCCCGACTTCCTCGCTCCATCGCGGCCACAGTATGTCACATACATGTATTTTTTCCCGTGATCAGGAAATGTATTTTAGCAATACAATACTAGAAGAAAGAAAAATATATTTTTTTTTCTTGTGCACTGGGAGGCTATAGAATATTAACAGCAACGCAGCCTTGGGGGTTAATGACACTGGCTCAGTTTTTACTATATTCAATTTTTTTTTTTTTTTTGCATTTGTTGTAGTCCTTTCTTGGCATCCTTGTTCACAGTGGAGGGCTGTAAGTAAGTGCCACCATCTTCATGGTTCCCGTTGCTGACATACTGTATGTGAAAGAATGGTGTTCTCTCAGCTAGTCTGGTACCCTATGGCTCTAACATAAGATAAAGTTAGAGAAGATTCAGAGGTATGCCACCAGACTAGAACTGAGAGGTATGACTTTATGAGGAAAGGCTATGGTAATTAAACCTCACGTTCCTGGAAGACAGAAGAGTTAGGGGAGACTTGATCACCACCTACATAATTCTCAAGAGGAATTGACAGGGTGGAACACGAACAAGGGGACACAGGTGGGGACTGAGTACCCGAATGAGTCACAGAGACACTAGAAAGAATTTTTTCAGTGTCCGAGTCGTTAACAGATGGAATGCATTAGGCAGTGTTGTGGTGGAGGCTGACTCCATACACAGTTTCAAATGTAGAGCCCAGTAGGCTCAGGAACCTGTACACCAGTTGAGAGGCAGGACCAAAGAGCCAAAGCTCAACTCCCACAAGCACAACTAGGCAAGTAAACAGATGCTCGAGAAAAAGATGACAATAATCTTAAAGCACACTATGATTAAATGGGAAATTAATATAAACTATCAAGAGGAGGTACTTACATACCTGCTTACATATTTGGTTATTAAAAGTTAAAAGGAGCCCTCTACAATGAGGATATTGAATTATCCCTCGTCATAACAACCTGGCAGCAAGTGCCCATACAGTAACTCAATTTCTAAGCTTTGCATACACATTGGTGGTAAGGATAATTATTCAAGTTTACATTTAAAACAGCGTTACTAAACAAAACAGCGTTACTATGGTAGACGTTACAGGGAAACTCCTAGCTAGAAAAATATTAACACAATACACTAAGGGGAGAGGAATTAAAAGTAAGCATGCAGACAAGATAATAATCATGGGAAACTACGTGTAAAAGTGTCAAGAAGAGGTAACTTTAGAGCTACGACAACACCTGGGAATGAAAAGTTAAAAATGACCCTCTACCATAGGTAAACTCCTAGTAGGAAAATATTAACACTATAGACTAAGGGAGGGTGAATGAAGAGTATGACTAGGCAATACCGTGCACTGACAACTCACGCAGCGATTTTAGGGCCAAGGAACTAAATGCTAGAGCATTACCCTGGAAGGGGTTGTACGGTTCATTCTCATGAACATCAAGCGCTGCGGCTCTGATTCTTCCTTCTTTAAGTGCAGAAGCAAGGGCATTTTCATCTACTAATGACCCCCGTGCTGTGTTCACTAGGAATGCTCCCGGACGCATCTGCAATGTTAAGCCAACTATTTATTATACGTAACATTTGTGGACAAATACATTTACATATATGTAATATAAAAAGTTTGAATTAATGTACTGTACAGTATAGATAAAGAAGCCAACTCATATCACTTTGTAATGTTAATACCATATTTCAGAACAATACAAATATCAATGTGCAAACATTTTAAATACGATACATAACCAAATACAGTAAAGATATCAAGTTTATTACCTGCTTGATGGTGAAGTCATTTATAAGATGGTTGTTATGTTCATTCAGAGAACAGTGGAGCGATACACAATCACTTCGATATAAGAGATCCTATAAAGATAATACAATATAGAGAGTATTATTTGAAGAAAGTCAAACCTACACCAATTTGTAATATCCTGATTTCTTGTATCTTACCGATACTCTACCTACACAATATTATTACCAGAGTTACCATGTTCATGGGGCAGGTAGGGATCAGACAGGGGAGAAAAAACAGTGATGTAAGGTAATAGATATCAAGTGATGAAACATTAAAAATAACCAGTATTACTAATCTTTTCATTAAAACTATATTTCCCTGATAGTGTACTCCTATCTGATGATGCACTCCCTCCGGAGTCATCGGGGAGGGAGCGCGTCATTGGGGGGGGGGGGGAGTGAATCACTCCCAACCCTTCCTGATGATGCACTTTTAGCCAAGTCAGGGTGGTCCAGTGGTTAAGTGTCAGTGGCTGGGATTTTCTCGGTCATGGGTTTGAGTCACCTCAGGGCTCCAATTGATTTTCTAACACCTAAAGATTCTATCGTCATACAGACTTTCATATCCATTCAAATTCTCCAACCACTCTCTATCCAACTTTCAATCTTGTCTTTCATGTAGCTTATAGTGCTTCACTCTTCCCTTCAAAAATACTGGCTGCCTGCCTCTTCAATATAATCCCTTTTATTTTACCCCTCGTACTCTCTTCATGTTAAACAGTTCTCAAGCATTCTACTAACATTACCACCTTAGCATATTGTGCTTCACCCACTTCTCAGTTACTCCTTCGCTATATTCACTCATACCACTTCTCTCATACACTTCCTCACTGCTGTACCCTTCCCACACACAGACACTACTCGTTATCACTAAACCACACATTTCCAGGGCTTAATACTCTCGAGTACTGCCTCTTTCCATGCCCAAGTGTCACTTTGTGTGTCAAGTTTGCGAGTAGTATACTATTGCTCGGTCCTTTCTTAACTTCTACATTAACATTCCATCCCTTTATTATACTTGGCAACCTCTTGCACCACTTCTGCTCATTATCCCCTTCTCTTATTTATTGTACACATTCACATTTTTATTTAATACTGCTCCCAGATATTGAAAACATATTGCCTCCTAATATATCCTCTCTATCTTTTTTTTTTTAACATTTCAGGTCACTATCTAGCCACTAAGAATCTACAACGCTGCATTCTCTTCTCTTTATAACAATCTTATTTCTTCCTACATTCACCTTTCTTCCCTTGCACAAACTATCAAACTGATTCACAATCTTTAGCAATTCTTTTTCCTGGAACATACTGAAGAGGGTTCTGGCAGTTGTTCTACTCTCCAAGCCTGGCTTGAGGCCAGACTACTTGTGATAACATGGTCCAACAAGCTGTTGCTTGGAGCGGCCCGCAGGCCCACATATCCATTACAGCCTGGTTGGTCCAGCACTTCTTGCAAGAACTTGTCTAAGTGCTTCTTGAATTCATCCACCCTTGTTCCGGCAATATTTCTAATGCTTGCTGGTAGGGTGTTCAATAGCTCTGATGTTCAGACAATGCTTTCTGATTGTACTTATGGCACCTCTACTCCTAACTGGTTCTATTTTGTATTTCCTTCTGTATCTTTCACTCCAGTATGTTGTTATTCTACTGTGCAAATATGGGACCTGACCTTCAAGTATCTTCCATGTATATATTATTTGATACCTTTCTCATCTTTTTTTTCCAAAGAGTACATTTTGAGAGCTTTGAGACGGTCCCAATAATTTAGATGTTTTATCATGTCTGTGTGTGCTGTATACGTTCTCTGCATTCCCTCTAATTCAGAGATCTCTCCTGCTCTAAAAGGGAAAGCGAGTACCCCCAGCAACACTCAAGATAGGACAGCACCAGTGATTCAAACAGTATTAGCACTGCTGTGGGGTCTCTGGATTTGAATGTTCACATATTCCATCCTATCATTTTCCTGGCTGCCGCTATTTGCTCAATTATGTTCACTAAATGTCAGGTCGCCAGACATTATAATGCTCAGATCTTTTACATGTTGCTTTCCTTCTATGAGTAGGTCTGATTGTGTCTTGTACCCCGTGTTTCATTTAAGTTCCTCGTTTCCACCATACTCAAGTACCATCTTCAGCATACAAACATGTCAATACTTATTGCTATCACACTGAACTGTCACTCCAGGTGTTCTTGTTTCT
Source organism: Procambarus virginalis (assembly GCA_020271785.1). NCBI lineage: Eukaryota > Metazoa > Arthropoda > Malacostraca > Decapoda > Cambaridae > Procambarus > Procambarus virginalis. Next base: position 4,770,689 of record WNGS01087021.1, read on the forward strand.
ATGTTTAGTAATAATCCATCCATACGAACAGTGTATCCAAGAACCAGGGAGACATTACACAACCCACATGCCCACCCTAACATTACAGTATATCCCTCTCCTGCTCGCTCATGTACTCAGCTATTCATATAAATGAAATTTGCTGCTATACTGTAATATACCCTCTCACACTCATAGATCTTTCAATTTTCTTACAATACCTCACACTCAATGCTGTAACACACATTTTTTAATGCCACATTGCCAGCAAAAACATTCTCCCCATTAATAGAAATGTTTCAAAAAACATTCTCACTGTACAAATCCATTACCACTTTCTTATAAATAAGTACTGTACCACAATGACCATAGTCTAATCATCACACACTTCTTCGTTCCTGCTATGCCATCCGATGCACATGGTCACCGCCACCTCAACACCACCTCAACACCGCCAGATCACGCCACCTCAACACCCCGATCACCGCCACCTCAATATATCTAGTTTATTAATCTATTCCAGTAGCCTCTTCCTCTAACTTACTCATTGCTTCTCTAATTTCCTCAATATCCATTCACTTCTGTTCCACTGGTCTTCTTCCACACACCCCTTCATTACGATACATGTTATCACCACCTATTCTTCACCCTTTGTAACTGTATTCTTTAACATTTCCATAAAATGTTTTCTTATTTCATCAAAAGTACAGTACTCGCTCAAGGTTTAACAAACTCTTTATACAAAACTTTAACCCTTAAAGTGCGCATCACATCATATGACGTGCTAGGCGTTTTACCAGTCAACTGCTCTTCACGTCATATGATGTGTTGGAGTACTACGCAAGATTTAAACGGCCCGCGGATACACGGGGTTCACCACACCTTCATCAGGGCTCTTGTAAACAGACGCCATTTTTAAAAAAAATCGTGGGCCAAACTCCCGGGTGTTAGGGGCCTCAGTATCGCGTAAGCTACCAAGCCTGACGCACGCAGCATGAGCTCACAGCACTGCTGTTCAGCTTGTGACCACAGCATCGCCTAAAAATGCCAAAATATACTTGTTCATGCTATTATGTAGCGATGATATTATTACAGAGGACCCCTGACTGTGATAAAAGTGACCAGGGTTCTGATAATAGCAGGATTGCGATGATATTTAGCGCTGTGCGCCATGGAGGGAGGAGTAATGCTGTGGGAGGGAGGGTGGTGGCGATGTTTTCTGACTGTGTGTGGCCACCTTTTATTGACTGCACTCAGCATACCAGCTTAGTGGTTCGCTATAGTGAACACAAATGTAGATACTTATATATAACGTGTGTATAGAGGGTATAAACAGCAAGAGAAGGTTTGGAGCCGCCATTTTGGTGAGGGCGGTGGCGTCGTCTGCACGACGCCACCGTGCAGACGACGGTGTTGTTTACTGGATACCACGATCGTCTTTGGGCACCATACCAGTTTATTTGTACAAGTATGGTGAATAAAACAGGTAGATATTTATTTATAATGTGTGTATATAGCGTAATAACATCACACAGTATTGTTGGAGGAGAAATATTAGTGTGTGTGGCCTTGAGGGAGGCAGCCATCAGCTGACTGTGTTAGGTCCTATGTCTTTGTGCATTTACTCACCATACAAGCTTAGATGTACAGTTATGGTGAACAAAACATGTAGATACTTATATATACCATCTGTATATAGTGAATTATAGCAAAAACAGTATTGTGGGAGGAGAATGTGGGCGAGTCAGATGACTGGAGGGAGGGCGGGAGTGGCTGGCTGGTACACGGCGGTCACTCCTCGTTACTTTTTGACTCATAATAGCTACTTAGTGGTTCGTTATAGTGAACAAAACATGCAGATACTTATATATAACCTGTGCTTATAGTGTAATAACCGACAAAGTATTTGTTCACTGATTGATGAACATAACTGAATCAACAATATGCACACCATATTTTTGAGTACAGCAATGATTCACTCATTTTATTATATAAATATATCAAACTACACACTATTGAATAATATTACAGCAAAAAAACTATGAAACATCAATCAGAGACATTGAAATAATTAGGTAATTATCTCTTTGTGGCAACTCTGGCCTGACAGCTGGCGAGCAACAGACCGCCTGGGACGCATGCTGAGTCAGCGCCTATAATTTGCCAGACTTCCCCGCCCTATAGCGGGCAATATATGGCACTTACGATTTTTTTATTATTTTTCCCGTGATCAGTGAACACGAATTAACAGGTTAGGAAGAAAAAAAATTTTTTTTTTTTTTCAAAATGACATGCGCCTGTGCGGATAGCAGGATATTAGACCCCGAGCATGTTAAGGGTTAAACAGTTCTCAAGCATTCTACTAACATTACCACCTTAGCATATTGTGCTTCACCCACTTCTCAGTTACTCCTTCGCTATATTCACTCATACCACTTCTCTCATACACTTCCTCACTGCTGTACCCTTCCCACACACAGACACTACTCGTTATCACTAAACCACACATTTCCAGGGCTTAATACTCTCGAGTACTGCCTCTTTCCATGCCCAAGTGTCACTTTGTGTGTCAAGTTTGCGAGTAGTATACTATTGCTCGGTCCTTTCTTAACTTCTACATTAACATTCCATCCCTTTATTATACTTAGCAACCTCTTGCACCACTTCTGCTCATTATCCCCTTCTCTTATTTTATTGTACACATTCACATTTTTATTTAATACTGCTCCCAGATATTGAAAACATATTGCCTCCTAATGTATCCTCTCTATCTATCTTTTTTTTTTTTGTAACATTTCAGGTCACTATCTAGCCACTCTAAGAATCTACAATGCTGCATTCTCTTCTCTTTATACTATAATCTTATTTCTTCCTATTTTCACCTTTCTTCCCTTGCACAAACTATCAAACTGATTCACAATTTTCAGCAATTCTTTTTCCTGGAACATAGCTGAAGAGGGTTCTGGCAGTTCTTCTACTCCCCAAGCCTGGCTTGAGGCCAGACTACTTGTGATAACATGTTGCTCCAAGCAACAAGCTGTTGCTTGGAGCGGCCCACAGGCCCACATGTCCACTACAGCCTGGTTGGTCCAGCACTTCTTGCAAAACTTGTCTAAGTGCTTCTTGAATTCATCCACCCTTGTTCCAGCAATATTTCTAATGCTTGCTGGTAGGGTGTTGAACAGCTCTGATGTTCAGACAGTGCTTTCTGATTGTGCCTATGGCACCTGTACTCCTAACTGGTTCTATTTTGTATTTCCTTCTGCATCTTTCACTCCAGTATGTTGTTATTCTACTGTGCAAATATGGGACCTGACCTTCAAGTATCTTCCATGTATATATTATTTGATATCTTTCTCATCTGTTTTTTTTCCAAAGAGTACATTTTGAGACGGTCCCAATAATTTAGATGTTTTATCGTGTCTGTGCGTGCCGTATACGTTCTCTGCATTCCCTCTAATTCAGAGATCTCTCCTGCTCTAAAAGGGAAAGTGAGTACCCAGCAATACTCAAGATAGGACAGCACCAGTGATTTAAATAGTATTAGCACTGCTGTGGGGGTCTCTGGATTTGAATGCTCTCATATTCCATCCTATCATTTTCCTGGCTGCCGCTATATTTGCTCAGTTATGTTCACTAAATGTCAGGTCGCCAGACATTATAATGCTCAGATCTTTTACATGTTGCTTTCCTTCTATGAGTATGTCTGATTGTGTCTTGTACCCCGTGTTTCATTTAAGTTCCTCGTTTCCACATACCCAAGTATCATCTTCAGCATACAAACATGTCAATACCAACAACTTATTGCTATCACACTGAACTGTCACTCCAGGTGTTCTTGTTTCTATGTTTAGTAATAACCCATCCACACGTACAGTATATCCAAGAACCAGGGAGACATTACACAACCCCACATGCCCACCCTAACATTACAGTACAGTATATCCCTCTCCTGCTCTCTCATGTACTCGGCTATTCATATAAATGAAATTTGCTGCTATACTGTAAATATACCCTCTCACACCTCATAGATCTTTCAATCTTCTTACAATACCTCACACTCAATGCTATAACACACATTTTTTAATGCCATATTGCCAGCAAAAACATTCTCCCCATTAATAGAAATGTTTCAAAAAACATTCTCACTGTACAAATCCCATTAACATTTTCTTACAAGTACTGTACCACAATGACCATAGTCTAATCATCACACTTCGTTCTCCTGTTATGCCATCCGATGCACATGGTCACTGCCACCTCAATACTGTATATCTAGTTATTAACCTATTCCAGTAGCCTCTTCCTCTAACTTACTCATTGCTTCTCTAATTTCCTCAATATCCATTTACTTCTGTTCCACTGCTCTTCTTCCACACACTCCATTCATTACGATACATGTTATCACCACCTATTCTTCACCCTTTGTAACTGTATTCTTTAACATTTCCATAAAATGTTTTCTTATTTCATCAAAAGTACAGTACTCGCTCAAGGTTTTAACAAACTCTTTATACAAAACAGTACTGTACCTCTTTTCATTCCTAGTCATTTACCATACAGTGTTTCTGCAACTGTTATATTCCATCTTTACACACACACACACACACACACACACACACACACACAGGTAGATGGTTGGAACAAGTTAGGGGAGAAGGTGGTGGAGGCCAAGACCGTCAGTAGTTTCAAAGCGTTATATGACAAAGAGTGCTGGGAAGACGGGACACCACGAGCGTAGCTCTCATCCTGTAACTACACTTAGGTAATTACACTTAGGTAATTACAGGGACCAAAGAGCCAGAGCTCAACCCCCGCAAGCACAACTAGGTGAGTACACACACATCACTGATAAACTAACACATCTAGATATCATCAATAGCACCCAATCACTTCACAAGAGCAGGTGTAGAGTGACTTGGTATATAGAGTACAGTACACTATATACAATAATATTCTCTCCCTCCTTACAAACCACTTCTACCCAGCCTTGCCATGTACCATATCCAGGGTGTTGTTCGCACTTACTTCCGGCTGTATCACACACTCGTCATGCCGGCCCACCATCTTCCTGGTCTGGCTCCTCTCTTACCCTCAATTTCATTCAAACGCAGTCTCGCCACCAGTCTACCATCAACCATTCCATCAACATGCTCTATCTCAATACGTTATCCTCAAAATTATGATTTATTGACCTTTGAACACTCTTTGTGACATTTTTATTCCTGTTCTGTAAACTCTAATGCCATACTTGCTCCTCAGATTACACACTTCTACTGCAGCTATATATATGAGTTGGCACCACCACTCCATGCAGACCTCCAGCCACATTTAATCAATTTTTCTCTAACTACAGCGTTCATTTCATAGGCCAATTTCCTTCCTTTGCTGGTACAGTACTAAACTATGAAGAAATTTCTTAAACCTATGCCATGTTACTGCTAAAAAATTATTATATACAGTACTCTTCACACTTCTTTTTTTTATTATTGAAAATATTATTATATTGTAATATTTTTCATAATACATCTTTTATGATGTGGTTGGGTTAAATTTATGACAATTGTATCTTATTGTACAGAGCAGGCTGCGGGGAGAGCCTCCAGGTGACCTCAAGGTAGGCAGCCGCTCTTGTATGTTGTATTTAGAGTAGAGAATGACTACAGCTGTATATGTGAACTAAACTGAAGTAGAATTACTGGACAGTGTCACAGGTACAAGCTGCACATTACATCACAACAAAAAAATGTAAACCTCAATTTAAAGTTGGCATCTCTTTTATATATAAAAACACAACAATTTTAAAAAAATTATCAGGATTAATGATCAGAAAAACTGACATCAAGATTCTAGATGATATTCATGTTCCATGAAATTTAAAAAATCCAGAAAGACTTTAAATTTTTGAGACCGTACTATATCATTGGAACATACGTAAACTACCGCAAATATTAAGTAAGATCATCTGTTAAAAGCTTTAGCGGTGAGGCCTCTCCAAGCATTTCTAATTGTAAACGTTCTGAGCTTCCCAGGCTGCTCACAGGCCACTTAGCAATGTGAAAATCTTTATATAATCACTTTACATTTTCCAAGTTTCTAAGTAGGGTTTCAACTATAAATTTGATTTCAAAATGTTTACAAATAGTCTCCAAATAACAGATGCAAAAGGAAACGTGTACAGTACTTTAGATTATGGAGAACAGTGATGGAGACAATATTTATGAATAACAATCAGCTGATGTGTATTATTGTCATCAGAATGCTCACTGTCAGAGTACGGACGATACATTTTAATGTCACTGGAATGCAAAAGTATTAACCAGAGTAAGTGTAACAGTTTCTCTATTACTATGGTTGTGGAAGCCACCTTCAATGTCAACGTACCTGTAATGTGTAGACTCTGGTTATACCCAGGCTCTTTTCTATACCATCTGATAGGTAGGGGTCATAGAATGTGACATTGAACCCAAACGCCTTAGCTCTTAGTGCCACCGCAGACCCGATGCGACCTGCAACAGATGTAAGTATTACAGTACCAGTTCATGAAAAACATTGTAGCATACCCATCAAAAGTTTCACGGGCCATCAATGGAGGAAGTACGTCAGGAGTATGTAGCCCTTTATGACATTTGTATTGCATTTACTATATACAATAACATTAAGCATTTTACGATGCTTATGGTAAAAGCATCACCATTTTCATTACCCTAATCCTCACTTTGAATTCCTTTACCAAGAAAAGACAGCAGAGTCATGGCATCTGAGTAGGAGATGCTGGCATGCAAATTTGGTGCAGAAAGTATTTAGACTTTTAATGACTTCATTATTTATTTATAGACAAATGTGCCTCGCTTGAGACACAAATACGTTAGTTATGTTTGAGGAATTGTATACAATGAGGGATGATGCTCACTTGCCATTAATGTGAGTTGTTGTCAATGTAATGAAAAAACAGGAAATGGAATGTAATGGAAACACAAATGAAGACGTTCAATTGGCAAAGATGGAGACAAATTTTTTCAAAGACTCGGATTTGAATGAGTCTGATCCAAGCAGTTTACAAGTACAGTATTGTATAGTATTTCACTGTTAGCCAGAATATGAACGTACTTTACTTGGCAAAACATTTTGTTCAGCAATTTTACTATTAAAGTATATAACAAAATTAGCATATGTATTATTGGTATTTATGTATGGGCCAAAATGTGTTCAATCAATTGCTGCAAGAAAACTCAAAATTTGACGATAAATAGCCAAAATTCTCAAAAATTTGAATTGCTTCAAAATCCTCATCAGGTCTAGACTGATACAGTCCATATCTTGGAGACATTATTGTACAAAATATGCACCGAAACACTTTGCGTAATAGTGGCTTTAGGCATTGTATGTACTAGCCCTATCTATAAATCAATCATTCTTTGTAATTTGTCTTGTATGTATTTACCTTACCTAAATAAACATTTTATTTTTTTATTTATAAAAAGGGGGATATAAGTAAAGGACCAACGGTGAACTATGCTCAAGCACTCACCAAGACCAACAATACCCAGTGTGTCGTCACGTATCCGAGCGCATCCTTGGGCTGCCTCTCGAACCTGGTTGGGATTATAATTATTTGTAAATAGAGATCTCGTAGGTTCTTTATAAAAATGGAAATCAACATTTCTTAATGGACTGAATAAGTCCAGATCAAATTTAATGATGGTGTCAAATGAAATTTCCTCAGATTAAGCACCATACTGAAAATTTATCTTGAATTAATTCTAAAAATGTGGAAATCTTTCTTTTCAAATACTGTACCATGTTACCTTATACCTAATAATTCCATTTGAAGGACAAACTGTGATTACAAGCCGCAAACAAAGTTTCTACACACTTTAACGTTTCACAGTTATAACTGGGAAAGGTAAAGCCTGGCAGAACTTTTGTGCGGCACGTAATCACTTTTGATCACAAGTCTATCATCACACCTCCCACACCTGCTCGGGGACCCGTAAATTTCTTCCCCTCGCGAACCATGTTGGCCAACCAGTATGTGCGACGATATAGATTTAGAATCAGGCACATGGTGGTGTCTGCCACTTCTTCCACGCCATAACCAGGAACGTTGCAGACAGCGATGCCCAACTCTCCTGCCGCCTGTCAATGACATGGTATGTTTAAATAACTGAAACAATATGAAGATTAGAAAATATTAAGAGGAAGCCCGAAAGGCTCAGGATAGTCACGAAATATTGTATACCCAATGCAAAAAGAGATATCAGAATTTGGGTTCTTACTTTCAAATTGAAATTGTATATAAAAATTAGATTCCAGTGCAATAGTGCACTGTGCTTTAAAAGCTTAACCCATATTATACTATAATTTATCAGAATATTTACAAAATAAATAATGGTACAGCAACTGTAGTAGAATTTGCCTAAAAAGCATCCAATTATGCAGAAATTGAAGAAATGTTAACTAGATGTAAATAGAGGTACTGGACATACACGTACCAAAATAGTAATCCTTATATCTTTTATCTACTGTATATATATCTTGCCCATGAATTAACTGCACTATAATCAGAATTAAAATTAAAATTTGAAAAGTACTTGGCCTATGAATGTTTTAGTTAACAGCGTGTTATTTGTAATAAATTACAACAAGCACTTCTTTTCTAAATAAATTAAATGATAATAGACCAAACAATAGTGCAGGCTTTAGATCATTGGTTAGTGCTTAAGCTGGGAATACAATCAATAAGGGAAGCAACAACAAATTATTTATTCGTTTATTCTGGCATGACGTCAGAGGCCTACTTGCCTGTGATTGGTTATGTCTCAATGGACATACAAATTGAGCATAACATATTCACTCATTTTAACGAGCACTTAAACCATTAAACTACTCAGAACGTCTGAAGGCACTCTGAGGGTTGAGCTATTTTCACTAATTAGGCTACATTTCGAAGTGTTTTTAATGTTTTCATCACTCTTTGTGATTTAAAATGAAAATGGTTGAGTTTGGAACTCATTTTGACATTAACATTAGCTGAACACTTATAAAAACAACAAAAATATGTCCTTAACAACTGCACCATGAAATGGTTGGCAACAACAGGTGCGCAGTGCAGGGGTTAATACCAGTACACATCATGAAATGGTTGGCAACAACAGGTGCGCAGTGCAGGGGTTAATACCAGTACACATCATGAAATGGTTGGCAACAACAGGTGCGCAGTGCAGGGGTTAATACCAGTACACATCATGAAATGGTGGCAACAACAGGTGCGCAGTGCAGGGGTTAATACCAGTACAGATCATGAAATGGTTGGCAACAACAGGTGCGCAGTGCAGGGGTTAATACCAGTACAGATCATGAAATGGTTGGCAACAACAGGTGCGCAGTGCAGGGGTTACACCAGTACAGATCATGAAATGGGTTTGCAACAACAGGTGAGCAGTGCAGGGGTTAATACCAGTACAGATCATGAAATGGTTGGCAACAACAGGTGCGCAGTGCAGGGGTTAATACCAGTACAGATCATGAAATGGTTGGCAACAACAGGTGCGCAGTGCAGGGGTTAATACCAGTACAGATCATCAAATCAATGCTTAATATTCTTTTCAGACTGCTGTCAGTCGGAGAATGTGTAATAACATAATGAAAAGCTGCATGAATCTGCTTTGTGGGTTCTGTAGAGGATAAATTACGATTTTAGAATGTTAGAAATGTCTTGCATGGAATGGAGTGGAGTGGGGGGGGGGTACACAGTATGGAGTGGAGTGGGATGGGGGTACACAGTATGGAGTGGAGTGGGATGGGGGGGTACACAGTATGGAGTGGAGTGGGATGGGGGTACACAGTATGGAGTGGAGTGGGATGGGGGGGTACACAGTATGGAGTGGAGTGGGATGGGGGTACACAGTATGGAGTGGAGTGGGATGGGGGGGGTACACAGTATGGAGTGGAGTGGGATGGGGGTACACAGTATGGAGTGGAGTGGGATGGGGGTACACAGTATGGAGTGGAGTGGGATGGGGGGTACACAGTATGGAGTGGAGTGGGATGGGGGGGGTACACAGTATGGAGTGGAGTGGGATGGGGGGGGTACACAGTATGGAGTGGAGTGGGATGGGGGTACACAGTATGGAGTGGAGTGGGATGGGGGGGTACACAGTATGGTGTGGAGTGGGATGGGGGTACACAGTATGGAGTGGAGTGGGATGGGGGGGTACACAGTATGGAGTGGAGTGGGATGGGGGGGTACACAGTATGGAGTGGAGTGGGATGGGGGGTACACAGTATGGAGTGGAGTGGGATGGGGGGTACACAGTATGGAGTGGAGTGGGATGGGGCGGTACACAGTACGGAGTGGAGTGTGATGGGGGGGGTACACAGTATGGTGTGGAGTGTGATGGGGGGTACACAGTATGGTGTGGAGTGGGATGGGGGTACACAGTATGGTGTGGAGTGGGATGGGGGGGTACACAGTATGGAGTGGAATGGGATGGGGGGTACACAGTATGGAGTGGAGTGGGATGGGGGGTACACAGTATGGAGTGGAGTGTGATGGGGGGTACACAGTATGGAGTGGAGTGGGATGGGGGGGGTACACAGTATGGAGTGGAGTGGGATGGGGGGGTACACAGTATGGAGTGGAGTGGGATGGGGGGGTACACAGTATGGAGTGGAGTGGGATGGGGGGGGGGTACACAGTATGGAGTGGAGTGGGATGGGGGGGTACACAGTATGGAGTGGAGTGGGATGGGGGGTACACAGTATGGAGTGGAGTGGGATGGGGGGTACACAGTATGGGGGTGGGGTGGTGCAGGGCACACAGTATGGGGGTGGGGTGGTGCAGGGCACACAGTATGGGGGTGGGGTGGTGCAGGGCACACAGTATGGGGGTGGGGTGGTGCAGGGCACACAGTATGGGGGTGGGGTGGTGCAGGGCACACAGTATGGGGGTGGGGTGGTGCAGGGCACACAGTATGGGGGTGGGCTGGTGCAGGGCACACAGTATGGGGGTGGGGTGGTGCAGGGCACACAGTATGGGGGTGGGGTGGTGCAGGACACACAGTATGGGGGTGGGGTGGTGCAGGGCACACAGTATGGGGGTGGGGTGGTGCAGAGCACACAGTATGGGGGTGGGGTGGTGCAAGGCACACAGTATGGGGGGTGGGCTGGTGCAGGGCACACATTATAACGTGAGGTTACTTTATGCCTCACCTGCCCTCTAAATCACAAATGGGAAACACTTACTCTATTTATAGCACAGTACTAAAACAAACAAAGTAGGATGACAAAAGCATACGTCGGCAAAAGAGGAAACAATGTTTCAGTCCGTCCTGGACCACTATCAAGTCTTGTGATTTCCCGACTTGACAATGGTCCAGAACAGATCAAAACAACATCTTTTCTTCATTTTCCAACATGTGGGTTGGTCGTCATATCTTCGGTTACATTACTGTAATGTATTGTGACTCGTCACTTACATTGTAATATTACACTTATTGTAATAGGACAAAACCCACACTTATGTATTTGTGAATTTTCTGTAAAGATTTACACCGAGTCTTTCACACTCTCCGGAGTTCTTTGTCATGGTCTGAGTAAGTGGGTAAGGCAAGACTTACATCTCATTAATTAGTTGTTGAGATGTAAGTCTTGTCTTAACAACATACTCAGATGTTGACAAAGCACTCAGGAAAATGCAAAAGACTTGGTGTAAATCTTTACTGAAAATTCACAAACACATGTGTTGGTTTTTATCCCATGTTATTATGTCTGTGAGAAGACATTACTGTTACTTAAGGAAAGTAATCTATTCATTACTGTCACTTATTTGTTATGGTTACATGTTACGGTAAAGTGTTAGTCGAGTGCCTGATAATTCTTGGCATGTAGTTATTTTATTATAACACTAATTCCAAACTGGAGCAGGCAGATATTTATTGCCACATGACACACTGCCATTGTCATGGCAATATGTAGGGTTTACCCATCCAATAGAGAAAATAAATTTAGTGATTATTCTAATATACAAACCGCCAGATGCAACGGCTGAGGAATTCACAGAACAGATAAACAAAATAGAGAATAGCCTTGATAATTTGGAGAACCCAATACCTGATATTATCTTCTTAGGTGACTTCAACTTGCCTGGTCTCAGGTGGAGAATAGCAAACAATAATATTATACCAGGGAATCTATCAGGACCTAACCAACCACAGATTAGAGAACTACTTAGATTCTGTGACAAATTTTCACTCACTCAGCAGATATCAGAGCCAACGAGAAATAAAAATATTCTCGATCTGGTCTTTACGAACAATGAAGACATTATCAGAGACATTACGATATCAGATACCACATATTCAGATCACAAGCTCATTGAAGTGCAAACTACCATCAATACTCAGAATAGACCTAAAACGTTGATAAAGCGAGAGGGGCTATTCAGTAAATTCAATTTTAATAATAAAAGGATAGACTGGGAGATAATAAACAGGGAACTTAAAACATTCCATGGGAAACTGTTTTAAGTAATAAAAGTCCTACAGAAGGAATAGAAAAACTGACTTCGGAAGCGTATCAAGTCTGTCTGAAACATGTTCCTTTGAGGAAAGCCAGAAAGAGATCCAACGTAGAAAGAGAACGCAGAAGACACTATAAACGCAGGAAAAGAATAACGGAACTGCTTATGCAGACACGAATTTCCCGTCAAAGAAGGAATAATTTAAATAGGGAGATTGAAGAAATCGAGCGGAAATTGAAACACTCATATGAAACTGAAGAAAGGCAGTTAGAACAGAAAGCAATTCAGGAAATAAAGAAAAATCCAAAATACTTCTTCACATATGCGAAATCAAAAGCAAAAACTACTGCCAGTATTGGACCTATTCGTACAAGTGAAGGTTCATACACGGAGGATGACAAAGAAATTAGTGAAATCCTAAAAAAGCAGTATGAGGACATGTTTAGCACTCCAATAAACAACATGAAAGTAGAAGATCCAGACAATTTCTTTATGCGTGATATCCAAACCCCTGTAAATATAACTGATATCAACACGAGCGCACTAAATTTTGAAAGAGAAATTGAAAACATGCCCATGCACTCGGCCCCAGGTCCAGACTCATGGAATTCAATATTTATAAAGAAATGCAAAGTGCCGGTAGCACAGGCACTCAGTATAGTGTGGAGGAAGAGCTTGGACACGGGAGAGATACCAGATGCACTTAAAGTAGCAGACATAGCCCCTCTACACAAGGGAGGGAGCAAAGCATTGGCAAAGAATTATAGACCAGTTGCACTAACATCGCACATAATAAAAGTATTTGAGAGAGTGATTAGGAGTCAGGTCACCAATTTCATGGAGACCAATGACCTTCACAACCCAGGCCAACATGGATTTCGAGCGGGAAGATCGTGCCTCTCACAGCTACTTGAGCACTACGATAAAGTCACTGAGGCATTAGAAGAAAAACAGAATGCTGATGTGATATACACGGACTTCGCAAAGGCTTTCGATAAATGTGACCATGGCGTGATAGCACACAAAATGAAGTCAATGGGAATAACCGGTAAAGTAGGACGCTGGATACTCAGTTTTCTGTCAAACAGGACTCAGCGAGTAACGGTCAACCATATAAAATCTAGTCCAAGTGCAGTTAAAAGCTCTGTACCTCAGGGTACAGTCCTTGCACCGCTGCTTTTCCTTATTCTCATATCAGATATAGACAAAAATACAAGTCACAGCTTCGTATCATCCTTTGCAGATGACACAAAAATCAGTATGAAAATTACCTCGGCTGAAGACATTGAAAAACTTCAAGCTGATATTAATAAAGTTTTCGACTGGGCATCAGAAAATAACATGATGTTTAACAGTGATAAATTCCAGGTACTCAGGTACGGTAAAAATGAGGACCTTAAACATAATACAGAGTACAAAACACAATCAAATGTGCCCATAGTAGGAAAACAGCATGTAAAGGATTTGGGAATAATGATGTCTGACGACCTAACGTTTAGGGAGCATAACCAAGCAAATATTGCGACAGCCAGAAAAATGATAGGATGGATTACGAGAACTTTCAAATCCAGGGATCCCATCACAATGCTTGTACTCTTCAAGTCACTTGTGCTGTCCCGTCTTGAGTACTGTTCAGTACTCACTTCCCCCTTCAGAGCAGGAGAGATTGCTGAAATAGAGGGAATACAGAGAACATATACAGCACGTATAGACGCGATAAAGCACCTAAATTATTGGGATCGTCTCAAAGCTCTCCAAATGTACTCACTAGAAAGAAGACGAGAGAGATATCAAATAATATACACCTGGAAGATACTGGAGGGCCAGGTCCCAAATCTACACAGTAAAATAACAACGTACTGGAGTGAACGATATGGAAGAAAATGCAGAATAGAACCAGTGAAGAGCAGGGTGCCATAGGCACAATCAGAGAACACTGTATAAACATCAGAGGTCCGCGGTTGTTCAACGTCCTCCCAGCAAGCATAAGAAATATTGCCGGAACAACCGTGGACATCTTCAAGAGGAAACTAGATTTATTCCTCCAAGGAGTTCCGGACCAGCCGGGCTGTGGTGGGTATGTGGGCCTGCGGGCCGCTCCAAGCAACAGCCTAGTGGACCAAACTCTCACAAGTCAAGCCTGGCCTCGGGCCGGGCTTGGGGAGTAGAAGAACTCCCAGAACCCCATCAACCAGGTATATGTGGGCCTGCGGGCCACTACCAAGCAACAGCCTAGTGGACCCACTCTCACAAGTCAAGCCTTGCCTCGGCCGGGCTTGGGGAGTAGAAGAACTCCCAGAACCCCATCAACGTTCAGGTATAAACCAGGTTGCATCCTCTAAATTTCTTATAACTGTCTTCACTAGTTATAGGAAGTTGTTATTAGTAATCCCCTGCTTGATGAGGTTCTTGGAGTTCTTCTACTCCCCACGCCCAGCCCAAGGCCAGGCTCAACTTGTGAGAGTTGGTCCACCAGGCTGTTACTTGGAGCGGCCCGCAGCAGGCCCCACATACCCACCACAGCCCGGCTG
This sequence comes from Procambarus virginalis, assembly GCA_020271785.1. Classification (NCBI taxonomy): domain Eukaryota; kingdom Metazoa; phylum Arthropoda; class Malacostraca; order Decapoda; family Cambaridae; genus Procambarus; species Procambarus virginalis. Next base: position 4,785,722 of record WNGS01087021.1, read on the forward strand.
ATCCGGAACGTCTCTTAGAAAGCAGTCCAGTTTTCTCTTTAAGATGTCCACGATTGTTCCGGCAATGTTTCTTATAGTCGCTGGGAGGACGTTGAACAACCGTGGACCTCTGATGTTTATACAGCGCTCTCTGATTGTGCCTATGGCACCCCTGCTCTTCACTGGCTCAATCTTGCATTGCAATCTTCCCCTAATAGGCCTGAGAGCCAGTTTGACATCCATACTGGTATTACATTTTCATTACTCCTTTATATTTTTCTTGCAATGTTCATTTCAATAGTTACCAACTTACATTTCAATGTGTTCCATATTTCCTAAATAGTGCTTATATTCAGAAGTTCAGTCCCATTTGTTACCGATGTCGCGATGCATCTTATCAGAGTTTGCCGCTCTGTAATTCCGAATTACCACGATTGTCTTTGCTATCAGAATCCCTGATCTAACATAAATGAATTTGGCCTCTTAATATTAGAACCAAATCTAAAATACTGTATTGTCATCCTGTGTTGGGGCTGTGATGATTCAAGTACAATAATTTATTATCAAGCAGTTCAATTCATCTACCCACTTCCCTTGTCCACACTAAAGCAGTCTTAGTTATTATTCATTATTGGGTTATTAACTTGCCAATAATACCATTGTTTTACAATGTAAACCAGCTGAATTAATTTCAACCATACAAAATAGAATCATGCTCCTAGCTACGTTTTGGAGGTCTATACGCGACACCGACTTTCGTTTCTTTATTTTTATGAATCTCGATAAAGTATATTTTTTACATTGGTAGTGTTTACTTCTAGTTCAAGGCATCAAAGCTTTTCCGGAAGATGGTTTTCCATTGGATTAATCCCTGTCTCATTCGGACTCTCACAGAAGATAATTCCAGAATCGGTTCGTCTCATCTTAGCTTCAGATATTTCCTTCAAAAATACCCTAATGTTAGCCACTGTGCAAGTACTAACTATATGTTAGCCACTGTGCAAGTACCTACTATAGTTAGCCACTGTGCAAGTGCCTAACTATATGCTAGCCACCTGTGCAAGTGCCTAACTATATGTTAGCCACTGTGCAGTGCCTAACTATATGTTAGCCACTGTGCAAGTACCTAACTATATGTTAGCCACTGTGCAAGTGCCTAACTATATGCTAGCCACTGTGCAAGTGCCTAACTATATGTTAGCCACTGTGCAAGTGCCTAACTATATGTTAGCCACTGTGCAAGTGCCTAACTATATGTTAGCCACTGTGCAAGTGCCTAACTATATGCTAGCCACTGTGCAAGTGCCTAACTATATGTGTAGCCACTGTGCAAGTGCCTAACTATATGCTAGCCACTGTGCAAGTGCCTAACTATACATTTGTCATTTATTTATTAAATAAAAGCTCCCAGTCCACTTTCTCCATATTTTTTGTTCATGTTAGCATATTGTGTTTGTTTTTTTGACACAAAAATTACATTTTTATTTATAATCTTAAATGAACAAAAAAATAGAAAGACCTAATTGCCTACACACTTTGCCATCAGTTTTAGAAAATAGTGCAAGGTAAAATTCAATAAATTTATTATTATTCGTCAAAACTACTTAAGATAGCTGAAGATAGACCCTCTAGGCTGGCTGACACTGAAGTGTACAGGCATAAGTTTGGCATATTTCTTCCTTTATAGAAGAAGCACTGAATATTTCTCAACATGCAATTCTTCAAGCATTATCAAATATATAATTCCTTCAAAGAAAAGAAACAGTTAAGGAATATTGCATTTATACGACTTCACCATATCTAGTATACTGTATATAAGGACAATATCTTCCACTAAATAATTTAAGATCATATGTTGTAAACACATTTTCTGAAAGAGCATTGCAAATACAGATTACACCACTAGATAGAAAACAATCCCTAGGCTCAGATGCCCCTTGAGGTTATCTTCAGGTTATCTTGGAGATGATTTCAGGGCTTTTTTTTTTTTTTAGTGTCCCCGCGGCCCGGTCCTCGACCAGGCCTCCACCCCCAGGAAGCAGCCCGTGACAGCTGATTAACACCCAGGTACCTATTTCACCTATATAGGGTGAAAGAAACTCTGCCCATTGTTTCTCGCCGGCGCCCGGGATCGAACCCGGGACCACAGGAACACAAGTCCAGTGTGCTGTCCGCTCAGCCGACCGGCTCCCTGAAGGCACAAACTGTATGGCCAGGTTACTGATGGCTGTGTATGTGTTAAGATTACATGCAACAGTGCGGCTCATCTGGCAGCCACCAGAAAAAGCCACAAAAACTGGCCACAGGTAATCCATTACTTAATGGTTTGTTTTGATACTTCAACTTTTCTATCCCTTAATCGGGTGGTGTTCTTTTCACTTTTATATACATACCAAACCAGTTCTTTTCAATAAAACAAGTGAGAACAAGAAACAAAGATAAAGTAAAGGTGTACAGAGAGGAAGGCATTATCATAAAATAGGCGCCAATGTGGTCAATAATCATTACAGTGAAACCACTTTATATAGAGGGATTTCTATATTATTATAATGGGCAACAAAAACAAAGTAGGAAAAGTTAAACAATCAACCACGACAAGAAGAGCAATATTGCTCAAAACCATTTGCGCCAAGTCCTCCTAATTACAAGCCACACATTCACGCTCAACACTATCACGAACTTCTCTCCTTTGTCCAGACCTCATCAACTCTGAAAAGAACTCTGGAAAAACTTAACTGGGAAGCCAATCATGAGAGAATAATTCTAACTATCCCAAAACTCTGTTATTGGAAGACTCCAGCAATCAACTTAGAGACTTATCAACTTGGAAAGAAAAGTTTTTAACTTCAGGAAGCTTTCTGCCAAACTTCCGTCAAATGACTAAAACTCCACGACAACTCGGCCTCGGCTTCACATACTGGAGTTGGAAACGACCAGGAACATCTCTCTATTAAATAGTTTCTCGGAAGAAGGACGGCCTGAACCATGATACCTCGGAAAATGAACCCTAACTTACTCTTCTATCTTGAGAATAATCTTATCAATGTCTTCCAAAATGTGCCAACTTTAATCAAGCCGAGAAATTTTTTGAGTTAACTACGAGTCTAACTTTCAGCTTTTTGTTAGCTGTGAAACAAGTTTTATAACTCTCCAAACTTGAGACATTAAAACTTTTAGCACAAGTTGTGCAAGTTTAGGTGGAAAATTGAGACGCCTTAATAAGCACTAGATGGTCATCGTGATCTAAACCTTTGTGCATATAACATGCACACCCAAATAACAAAGCACTGGCCTATATAACGTGTAAAGCATAGGCCTATATGACAAATCATTATACTCCATAGACAATTTCAAATATAGATATGATAAGAGTTCGAGAAGCTCAGAAACCTGTACACCAGTAGATTAACAGTCGAGAGGCGGGACCAAAGAGCCACAGTACAACCCCAGCAAGGACAACTAGGTGGAACCAAAGAGCCGCAGTTCAACCCCTGCAAGGACAACTAGGCGAGTGTACACACACACACACGCACGCGTACACACACACACACACACCTGTGCTTCACCCAGATGGTATCACAATATATCTACAAAAGAGGGCAAATAGCTGGTGTGGGACGACACATGTGTATCCACCCTAACTGACACCTACATATGCTTCAGTGTTGAACAGGCAGTTGTGGCCAACCACAGAGGAAGTGGTAACATCAAAATAGTACATCTGGAACTGGAAGGTCAGTACATCTTTGTGTCCATAGCATTCAAGGTGCTCAGTCACTGGGCTAGGAGCGCCTTGAGCTTTCGCAAAGAATTGAATTCTAGTCTCAGTGACACTATTGAAGACTCAAGAGGAGCTAGTTTCTTGTTTCAGCGCCTCAGTGTGGCGATCCAGAGAGGAAACGCTTGCTGCGTCCTCAGTTTCTGTCCGGAAGTGGAGGAGCTCCAAGAGATCTATAACTTTTAAACCCTAACTAATGTACATCTTGTAACCTTTAAATATCTAATAAAGCACAACAAAAGACAAAAGGAAGGGGGTGGTAGGAGAAAAGCACACAGAAATTGTATTGGAGAGGACATAAACATTCCCTCTAATGTGCGAGTTCCTCCAAGCTAAGGGTCCCCTTCTTCCAGCCAGAGGTGGTACTCCCTCCTATTTTTATATAGATATATATATATATATAGATATATATATATATATATATATATATATATATATATATACTGTTATATATATAAATATATATATATATATATATATATATATACTGTATATATATATATATATATATATATATATATATATATATATATATATATATATATTATATATATTATACTGTATATACATTATATGTACTTAAGGTTACAAGATGTATATTAGTTTATACAATAGGGTTTATTATATTATATATACATCGTGTACATCGTATACTTATATGTACATATATGCAGTATAATATATATTATATAAAATATATACAGTATTATTTATAATATTATATATATATATTATATATATATATATATATATATATATATATATATATACAGTATATATATATATATATATAATTATTATTAGCCAGTACAAAGGAAGTTGCACTAGTTGGCAGTAATGAGGTTATACTAGCCAGATAATGAGGTTATACTAGCCAGCATTAATGAGGTTATACTAGCCAGATAATGAGGTTATACTAGCCAGTATTAATGAGGTTATACTAGCCAGTATTAATGAGGTTATACTAGCCAGTATTAATGAGGTTATACTAGCCAGTATTAATGAGGTTATACTAGTCAACAGTAACAATGTTGTACATACTAGCCAGTACGAGCTAGAAAATGAAACTAATCTGATCTTACTTGGTTGGCAAGTCAGGAGACGTCCACGCCTGACCCGGACTATCATATTACTGTACTGGAATGTATACTTAACCAAAACTGTTGTAGAAATGTATACTTACACTCTTCTAATGTTGTTATCTCATCTGGACCTTTCACGAACAAACTACACACATTATGAAATAAACTTAGCTGGACATGCCTTAACTTGAACAATTCACTCTAAGAAACTACACTTATAATGACCCAATCACCGATCATTCCCAGACAATACAACACGTCCTGTACGTGCGTTCACTGTGACACGCACCTTAACATCTACATTGTCAATTCCACTGCCAATTCGAACAATGACTTTGAGGGCCTTGAATTTTTCGAGATCTTCTTTTGTAAGTGTTATGGTGTGCCACATTAGCGCCCCTACTGCTTCGTTTAATACCTGGCAGGAGAAGAGCATCAATTAATAATTAACTAATTGAAACAAATTATAATTTAATAATACAGTATAGTAGTTTAAAATAATATTGCAAGCAACTACTACTGTATTTTCAATTTTGCAAAATTGTAAATAATGCATTTATACTGTACAGCACTATATTATAGCAATGGATAACCTAACCAATTTCAGTACCTAGAGCAACTGGCCTCAATTTCAATATAATGTATCAATTAACTCTTATTCAACTTACTTTTTCATGGATTTCTGAGGTGGATTGTGCATCACAAAATGCAACGGTAGCCACATCCTTCAAGATGGGCATCTCTATGGCACAGTCCCTGCCATCGAGGAGGGCCACAAGGGGTCGCGCATGCATTCCTGGGCCATTGGGAATAGGTGGACGAATAGTGTCTAGCCTCGGCCGCTTGTTGCTGGCTAACATGGCTGCAGGAACTGTCTGTGGTACTGGGAACTGACGCTCAGCCCCGACTAACCCCGGGGGCTTGTCCATGCACCCAGACCAAGCTCACACTGCTGTCAAATATGAAGCCAATTTACATGTGCATGCTTAAACAAAAATATACATGAGAAATTAAAACAACAACAAAGGTATCCTGATCTGAGATACCTAGTGAATATGACAAAAATATGAAATGTCCCTACAGAGGACATGTAACAACATATCTCTTAACATCTCTCTCATTCCAGCATATAAAGAGTTTTAAGATACTGTAGGGGTACAGGTGGAGGGAGGGCCTGCTTAACTATCAGCATCTACAGGTAGCGAGGTCTATCCTTTACAGCCATACTGCCTACCAAATTGTACCTGGAGTGTTAAAACATCTTGGAATTTTATCAAGTCTGCTTTTGAAGCTGTGGATGGAGATGGCATCTACTACTTTTTCAGTATACCTGTATGCCACCCGCTGGCATACCTGGAGCATACCTGGAGATTTTCGGGAATAATTCTACTCCCTGAGCCCCGCCTGAAACCATGCTCGACTTATGATGACTTCTTCCAACAGACTGTTGCTTTAAGCGGCCCCGCAGGCCCACATATCCACTACAACTCAGTTGGCCCAGCACTTCTTGTAGGAACTTATCTAAATGTTTCTTGAAGATATGCACCTTTGTTCTGACAATATTTTTAATGCTTGCTGGGAGGGTACGGAACAGCTGTGGACCTCTGACGTTCAGACAGTGCTTTCTGATTATGCCTATGACACCTTTACTTCTCAATGGTTCTATTTTACATTTCCTTCCATATCTTTTGCTCCAGTATGTTATTCTACTGTGCAAATTTGGGACCTAGCCCACCAGTATCTTTCATGTATATATTATTTGATACTTTTCTTGTCTCCTTTCCAGAGAGTAAATCTTAAGAGCTTTGAGACGGTTCCAGTAATTTAGATGTTTTGTAGAGTCTATTATAACTTATCACTCTAGTATGTCATCATTTTATTGTGCAGGATAGGAACTAACCTTTCAGTTTTTTCCATGTTTACATTATCAGATCTCTCCTCCATTTACATTCTTAAGAATACAATTTAAGTGTTTTGAGGAAGTTCGGGTATTTTAAATGCTTAAATTCTATGAGAGCAGGAAAAAGGTCCCTGTAAGTATACAGTACAGGTATCTTTAAATTGTGCTATCTTGCCTGTCTTGAAAGGGGGATGTGAGAACTGAGCAATATTTCGCATGGGATAGCATTCATGCTTTGAAGAGTATCAGGATTGGTGTGGCATCAATTAATTTTATCCTTCTTATTATCCATCTCATCATTATACCTAGATGGATGGGGTTCTGGGAGTTTTCTTACATACCAAACCCAGCCCAGGCTTGACTTGTGAGAGTTTGGTCCATCAGGCTGTTTGGAGTGGCCTGCAGGCCCACCTATCCACAACAGCCCAGTTGGTCCAGCACTTGTTGCAGAGCCTATGGCACTTCTACTCTTCACAAGCTCTATTCTGCATTTCCTTCTATATCGACCACTCCAGTATGTTGTTATTGCACTGTGCAAGTTAGGAACCTGACTCCAGTATCTTCTATGTAGATATTACAGTATTTGATACCTCTCTCTCGTCTCCTTATCAAACGGAAAGCCATATAATGAATGCAACTCCGTGGTCACATTTATCGAGTGCCTTTCTAGAGTCTGTATCTACACCATCCTGTACTGTTTTTATTCTAATACATCAGTAGTTTTGCCACAGTATTGAGCAGCTGCAAAATGCATGATCTTTCTGCTGTAAATCTATGTTGTCCTGGGTTGTGGAGGTCATTGGTCTCCATAAAACTGGTGATCTGATTCCTGATCGATCAATCTACCTATCTCTATCTCTCTCTCGCTCTCTAAATTGTTTATTATGTGGGACATTAGTGCAATTTGTCAATACAGTAATTCTAAGCCAATAGTTTACTCCCTCCCTTGTGTAGAGAAACTATATCTGTTGATTTCAGTGCTTTTGTATCTCCCAGTGATGTCCAAGCTTTTTCTCCACACTACACTCAGTGTTTGTGCTACTGGCACTTTGCATTTTTTTTTATAAATATCGAATTCCAAGAGTCTGGACCCTGGACTGGGAGTATGGGCATGTTGCTCAATCCCCAACTGTCCAAGTGGTTGGACATAATTCCTTCCCTTTGTCTCATTCCTAATCCTTATCCTGACCCCTTTCAAGTGCTATAGTCATACTGGCTTGGTGCTTTCTCCTAATAGTTCCCCCTCCCTCCCTTCTTTCCAGCAGAGAAGGGATGGAGGGAACTCTTAAAGCATAGTTTGTGTTGAGTTCGTGTTGATATAGTTATATTTTCAGGAGTTTGGATATCATGCATAAAAAGCCTGTCCGGATCTTCCACTTTCATGTTGTTCACTAGGGGTGCTAAACATGTCCTCATACTGCCTTTTTAGGATTTCATCAATTTCTTCGTCATCCTCAGTGTATTAACCTTGACTTATAAGAATAGGTCCAATACTGATTGTGGGCTTTTTATTATCCTGACTGTTGCCGTTTGCTTAACTGTGCTCTCTATCTCTATATGCAGACGATGAGTCACAATAAAATGGCTGAAAAAATGAAGACCAAACCACACACCAAAAGTTGAAGAGATGAAGATGTTTTGGTCCATTCTGGACCATTATCTTAGTTTGGTCATCGTGCTCACAATATACTGTACTGTACATTATTTGGTTTTCTATCATCCTCGTTCCTAGATCTCTGACTTGGTCTCTTCCTTATACAAGATGATCTGATAGTTTAGTAGCTTGTAGTTTTTTCTTTAAAGGACTGCGTATATTTGTTGTATCCAAGTTCAGGTAACTGTATTTTGTCAACAATGAATGTCCTGTTTTATTCATTATCTATTGTAAAATCTTGCTGGTACAGTATACAACTAATTTTTGTCTTCCATCAAGGAAATTTTCATATATATTTTTCTTATTCTTTAGGGAGGTATGACAAACTTGGGACTGAGGTTTGTACCTTAACACAGCATATTGCTTGATTTACTGTCACTTTTTTACAATTATAGAAAATTTACAATAAATCTTCCTATTAATGGAAGGCACATTTATTAAATGCCTTCTTCAACAATTTTTATACAGTGTCAGGATAATGATTTGCTTCTAATGGCCCAACAATTTTGTTTCTGGGATCAAGTACTGTACTGTAGTTGTGAAAGATAAGATCTTCCTGTGCTCAAGCCCTGTCACCTTGAGCTGTATAGTTCTCTTTTTTCCAGAAAAGTGATAAGTCGACTTTTTAGCACCCTCACGAAAGCTTTGATATGTGATGCTGCCAGTGTGAGCAGTAGAAATGTGATGCTGCCAGTGTGAGCAGTAGGAATGTGGTGCTGCTAGTGTGAGCAGTAGGTATGTGATGCTGTTAGTGTGAGCAGTAGGTATGTGATGCTGCTAGTGTGAGCAGTAGGTATGTGATGCTGCTAGTGTGAGCAGTAGGTATGTGATGCTGCTAGTGTGAGCAGTAGGTATGTGATGCTGCTAGTGTGAGCAGTAGGTATGTGATGTTGCCAGTGTGAGCAGTAGGTATGTGATGCTGCCAGTGTGAGCAGTAGGTATGTGATGCTGCTAGTGTGAGCAGTAGGTATGTGATGCTGTTAGTGTGAGCAGTAGGTATGTGATGCTGTTAGTGTGAGCAGTAGGTATGTGATGTTGCTAGTGTGAGCAGTAGGTATGTGATGCTGCTAGTGTGAGCAGTAGGTATGTGATGCTGCCAGTGTGAGCAGTAGGTATGTGATGCTGCCAGTGTGAGCAGTAGGTATGTGATGCTGCCAGTGTGAGCAGTAGGTATGTGATGCTGCCAGTGTGAGCAGTAGGTATGTGATGCAGAGTGAGCAGTATGTAGCTTGTTTGGTTCTTTATTTACTACCTTCCTTGTTAAGTGGAGTGATGTCTGCCGTGTTTAGGGTCCGAGATGTCGCAGTCTCCAAGATTTTCCTCCATATTATACAGAGTGCCTGTGCTAGTGGTATTTTACATTTCTTTATAAACAATGACTTTATAGGACTGTCCCCAGAGATGAGTGCATTGGAAATATTGTCCATTTCCTTATCGAAGGTTTGTCTTAATATCCAAAGCTGACACTGCATGGATTTGGTCCATTAAAATTTATCATGATCTACTTTCAGTGTCCATAACATTGCTAAACAGGGATTCAGAAAAAAAAAAGTTTACCACTGATGAATTATTGCCGCAATATTTTATTTGCTCTTTGCAAATGTAAAGATATATAATTGTACTGTACTGCATTTAGTTTTCTTGGGTGGCTTTCAGGTCTTGTTCGTAATTCTTCAGTCTGGTACGAGTGTTTTAGTTCTACTGTATTTTTTTATTCTCAAGTATGATATTGTATTTCTGTAACCTTTCTTCTTCTGTACAGTTAGTGGTCTGTGTTCTTTTTCTGTTAGACCTTTAGTGTGGATTTTATATGCCACTACCTTTAATGGCTCTTTACAGTGCGTTTAGCTTTGAGGACCCGGGGCAGTTTCCCCCGGCGACTGCTGGATAATTCATGGTTTATTTTGATCCAGTTAACTGTTGAAGTAACATGCAATTTTTTGGCAAAATTTGGAATTTAGGCAAAATTAACAGTCCATACTTTAAATGACAAATAACAATATGTTACATTGGGTTAGGTAGGTTGTGTTATGTAGTTTATGGGCTATGTTTGGTATGGGAAGTTAGTTAGGGTAAGGTAGGTTATGTTTGAATAGATGACATTTGGGTGGGGTTAGGGTAGGGAAGGTTACATTACTTCAGGCTAGGTGAGGGAAGGCTACATTACTTTAGGGTAAGCTAAGGAAGCTATGTAAAAGCTACATTACTTTAGAGCAGNTAGAATATTATGATGAAAAATTTCACAGCCCAAAGCTGGGAACTTACGAACACCATGGGCGCCAGGGTAGACTGCAGACAGGCTAGATTTAATAACCCTGCGGACGACCTGAGAGACCCGAGTCCGGATCAACCCACAGTGCGTTCTCGGACACACAAGCCGAGTTCCGTAGGTAATGGCGTAAAGCCGAAACCGGACACAAACATTATACACCGCCAGCGTGACCAACCAATCGACAATAACCCACGGACCCCCCCGGAGCCCACTGTCTCTTTCTTTGCCAGAAAAGATGACGGCTGAAAACAAACAAAACGTCCACTCGGACCAAAACAGCAAAGCTTCTGTGCGTAAGAGAGCATGAAGCTCCCCGACTCGACACCCAGAAGACAAAGCCAACAAGAACAAAGCCTTCTCAAAACAGTCTGGGACTGGAGGGCCACCATAACCAGAGAAGAAAAAAGTAGAGCACCGGTCCAAAGACTAAGATGGCTCAGGGGCGGAATGAGCAGGCCGGAAGTGGAAAAAAGGCACGAAAAAGCTTACAAAACGGAGCCGAAGTGACATCCACCCTGAACGCAAGCTGGAGCACCTTTTCTAGCACCACATGATACGAGGCGACAGTATTCGGCATAAGATTCTTGTCCTGAAAGAGCCAATAAAGAAAAAACACAAAAATGAACCAAACCGATGACTTACACACTGAAGGAATGGCGAAATGACTGCCGAGAAGTCAACAGTGGGACACCATTAGAGAAGCCACCTGGTCACAATACAGATGTGATACACACCCGCATCAGAGACTCAAGACGTGAAGCGCAGAAGAGTGATACTGAAGAGTTGAAGAAACTCCAGAAGAGAAGGCCGAACCAGCCAGATATCGGACTGGTCTGCTAAAAAAGAGGCCGAGCCGCGGAAAACGCACTGGGTTCGGACACCGAGCAAGAAGCGCTAAAAAAACAGCGTAACCAGGGCAAGAGAGAAACCTTCCCCAATATACACTAGCTTAGCCCAAACCTGAAGCAACAGCTGAACCGGGTGGAAGAGATACAGTTTCATCTTACACATACAGGTACAGGATACAGAAGATATGGAACCCTACCTCAACTAGTCGTGCCGAAAAGCGTCTATCACAATGGCTTCACAGCCGGGAAAGGGCGCTACATAGACAGGGGAAGACCGACCAAGCAGACACAAAACGGTCTTCCATTGACAATTTCATATGATTTAAATTGAATAGTTCCCCCACAGCAAAGACATTTTTTAGATTAAAAAATGGAAACATTTTCACTGAAAACAAAAGTAAGTCTGAGAAGAACTCAATGGGCATTACCATTCTTCAAGATTGAGGCAGATTGGCTGGTACAAGTGATGACAAAACGGAGGAAACCATTATAGACAATATGGAACTAGGGGAACCTGCATTGTACCTAGATGGGGTTCTGGGAGTTGTTCTACTCCCAAAACCTGGCCAGGGCTAGGCTTGACTGGTCCAACACGCTGTTGCTTAGAGTGGCCTACAGCCCCAGATGTCCACTACAGCCCAGTTGGTCTTGCACTTGCAGAAAACTGTCCAGTTTTTTTTTCTTGAAGACTTCCAATTTTGTTATGGGAATATTTCTTATACTTGTCGGGAGGATGTTGAACAACTGTGGACCTCTGATGTTCATACAGTGTTTTCTGTGTCTATGGCATCCTCTACCCTTTACTGGTTCTATTTAACATTTCCTTTCGTATCATTCACTCCAGTATGTTGTTATTTTACTAACAAAATTTGATATTCTGAAAGCAGAAGAATTACACTATGTTTTGCCTTAGACATTAAGAGGTAGCAGATATACTGTGGTAATTATAATTATAAAAAACAGTACTCTGGGTGAGTAACATTTTAAAATGAGGATAGATTGAAACACTTGAGATTGAAGGCGAGGGGCAACTGTTGGAACTGTTATCTTTCCCTGGCACCAGTTGAAAGCATATTTCCAAGAGGATTAAGGTCTAGAATGAAAATGGAAAACAGAGACAATAAGTGCAGTTGGATAGGGGCATCATCTCCAATGTGATGGTAAGCTTATATTAGACAGAACAGTTAGCCATAGAGTTTTACCCGAGAAGAAACTGGAAAATCATGAAGGCTGGAGTTTCCCCAAGTTACAAGAAAAAGAAAAGAGTTACAAAGAAGAGTTAAAAAGAAAAGTTACAAGAAAAAGTGTGCGTGTTCACAATATGGTAATGGGCATTTCATATTTCGTAGTTCCTAGTATCAGCCAATCAAAGCAATGCCCAAAGATGCAGCAATATGGTACTGGGCCTCCCTTGCTGTAACAGTTTAAATCATGCTTACAAGATTGTAGCATGCAGGTTTAGGGGGCTAGGCTTCAGTACAACATGCTAGGCTACTGTCAGCTTACTCAGTTTGAGAGAATGTTATTAAAAAAGGCGAGTTAACAAGTGCTAAAAAGTTCAGGGAAGAGGTAGCTGTAGAATTGTCAGAATTAACTAAAGAAGGAAATGAAAACGGACAAGTTATGAAAGATTTGGCAAGCAAGAGCCTAGATGGTGATCTCAGAGTAATACCATGAAAATTTACCACTTTTAATTATTTTGTTTTAATAATTTACAGAGTTATGTTTAATGGAGCAAAGAACAGACATGTCCCAGTTCCTTAAAGAAACAGAGATAAGGTTAACTGTGGTGCTGGCCAGGATCTGAAGACCTCATCGAATCGATGCTCAGATACAGGGGAAAGGGAGAGAAAAAAAATGGGCTGAAAACTACCGATCCAGAAATTACAATCAATGACTTATTAAGCATGTTTGGAAGTATTACACACACACACACACACACACACCTCACCTGTTGATTGACAGTTGAGGGGCGGGACCAAAGAGCCAGAGCTCAACCCCCGCAAGCACAACTAGGTGAGCGCACACACACACACAACTACTCACTCCAAGGAGATTCAAATAAGAATTCCAATGATTAATCTTAGTAGAAAAAGGGCAATAAAACAATTGTTAAGAGGGTTAGAGAGTAAGGGAGGAATTGTTACATATTAAGAAACAAATTAAGTTATGTTCAGAGGATCTTAAAAGGATAGAAATAGTATAATTGTGCAGCGTAGACACCATAAGTAGCAGGACATCCCAAGTGGCAATATAACCCAAGTAACAAGATAACACAAGTAGCAAAATACCACAAGTAGCAAGAACCACAAGAAGCAAGAACCCCAAGTAGCAAGATAGCCAAAGTAGCAAGAACCCCAAGTAGCAAGACAGCACAAGTACCAAGAACCCCATGTAGTAAGAACCCAGTAGCAAGACACCACAAGTAGCAAGACACCACAAGTAGCAAGACACCACAAGTAGCAAGACACCTCAAGTAGCAAGACACCACAAGTAGCAAGACACCACAAGTAGCAAGACACCTCAAGTAGCAAGACACCTCAAGTAGCAAGACACCTCAAGTAGCAAGACACCACAGTAGCAAGACACCACAAGTAGCAAGACACACAAGTAGCAAGACACACCAAGTAGCAAGACACACAAGTAGCAAGACACCACAAGTAGCAAGACACCTCAAGTAGCAAGACACCTCAAGTAGCAAGACACCTCAAGTAGCAAGACACCACTCAAGTAGCAAGACCCTCAAGTAGCAGACACCACAAGTAGCAAGACACCACAAGTAGCAAGACACCTCAAGTAGCAAGACACCTCAAGTAGCAAGACACCTCAAGTAGCAAGACACAACAAGTAGCAAGACACCACAAGTAGCAAGACACTCAAGTAGCAAGACACCACAGTAGCAAGACACCAGTAGCAAGACACAACACCAGTAGCAAGACACCACAAGTAGCAAGACCCTCAAGTAGCAAGACACCTCAAGTAGCAAAACACCACAAGTAGCAAGACACCACAAGTAGCAAGACACCACAAGTAGCAATACACCACAAGTAGCAAGACACCACAAGTAGCAAGACACCACAAGTAGCAAGACACCACAAGTAACAAGACACCACAAGTAGCAAGACACCTCAAGTAGCAAGACACCACAAGTAGCAAGACACCACAAGTAGCAAGACACCCAAGTAGCAAGACACCACAAGTAGAAGATACCCCAAGTAGCAAGACACCCCAAGTAGCAAGACACCTCAAGTAACAAGATACCCAAGTAGCAAGACACCACAAGTAGCAAGACACCCCAAGTAGCAAGACACCAAAGTAGCAAGATACCCCAAGTAGCAAGACACCCAAGTAGCAAGACACCTCAAGTAACAAGATACCCCCAAGTAGCAAGACACCACAAGTAGCAAGACACCAAGTAGCATAACACCTCAAGTAGCAAGACACCTCAAGTAGCAAGACACCTCAAGTAGCAAGACACACCAATAGCAAGACACCCCAAGTAGCAAGAACCAAATAGCAAGATACCAAATAGCAAGAACCCCAAGTAGCAAGAGTACCCAAGTAGCAAGAACCCAAAGTAGCAAGATCCCAAGCAGCAACATAGCCCCAGAGCAAGAACCCAATTAGCAAGATACCCCAAGTAGCAAGAACCCAAAGTAGCAAGATCCCCCAAGTAGCAACATAGCACAAGAAGCAAGAACCCAAATTAGCAAGATACCCCAAGTAGCAAGAACCCAAGTAGCAAGATACCCCAAGTAGCAAGAACCCAAAGTAGCAAGATACCCCAAGTAGCAAATACCCAAGTTGAAATATTCCCAGTAGCAAGATAACATAAGACGAGCAATGTCAGAGGAATCAGATTCGACAAGAATATTATTGAGGGACACTGGGGGTAGGAGAATTTTTTATTATCCTAAAAAAAAAGCAGAACCCGTAAGTCATTATCGACAAAAAGCGCTAAGCCAGAATGGCTACATAGCACTGTCAGTGGTACAGAATTCTGAAGTTATCGTAGATATCATTCACGATGCCAATACAAGAGCAGAAAGGCGAGTGATGTTATGGCATTAATCACACCCATGCACAGTATTCATTAAATCACCATCTTCAACTGCAGAACATCCTGACATTAATAAATAAGTATGATGGAAAGTATAAGCTATTTTATAAAATTTATTTTCAAATAAGGTGGAAGATCATATCTTCAGTGGTCTTCCTACATTCTAACTAGAAAACTTAAGGTTTCAGAACAGCTGAGTAGCAAGAACTTCAGATGGCATCATGGAACAAGAGGTAACATTTAACAAATTGGCAAAATATAAAAAAATAAAAAGTATTGGACAGCCAATATTGCATTATGCGTATTCAGTCACAGAGGTGCGAGTGTAGTTTCACTTTACTAAACAGGTCACCTCACAGTCTTGCTTTTGTAATGCTACCAGCTCAAGGGAACCGTATCCACATGCATCCTGCTGAATGCTTCACTGCCAGCCGTTCTTTTCCCGCAGAATTTCAAGCGACTTCTTTACATTTTTTTAAATGGACAGATGT
The DNA here is from genome assembly GCA_020271785.1 of Procambarus virginalis. Taxonomy (NCBI): domain Eukaryota; kingdom Metazoa; phylum Arthropoda; class Malacostraca; order Decapoda; family Cambaridae; genus Procambarus; species Procambarus virginalis. The sequence continues at coordinate 4,801,786 of WNGS01087021.1, forward strand.
CTTAATAGCATATTGCAACAAAATCAAAACCAACCAAAAAAAAAAAAAGAAAAAAAAAAGAGAGAGATTTCACCATCACTTCTCAGGTTCTGTGAGCCTGGGGGCTAATACACACACACACACACACACACACCTCGGAATTAAGCTCTTCAAATTTCAATACGCAATCGAGAAAGAGTTTTGGTCAATTCAAATCTCGGCCCCTTCCCATCACAGCCCCAGAGACAAGAGGTTAACTAGATGGCAACAACACCAGTGTGTGTCTTTTATTGACAACTAAGATGTAGGAACTAACTTTTTTTTTTTTTTTTACAAAACCTTTACATATGCACAATATTCCTATGTATTCCTATAGAGGTTCAGTTAGAAATATGACTTTTGCAAAGAATCACAAAAAATAAAATGGTTTCATGATATATTATTTATAGCAAGTGTGATTTATATGTATATTATTATTTATATATATATATATATATATATATATATATATATATATATATATATATATATATATATATATATATGTATAAGGTGAGTTTCACAGCAGGACATAACTTGGGGAGTGAATGATGAAAGCTACTCTCTGGCTGCTGCAGTTGTTACCTACACAGTCATCTTACAGCCCTTGATTCCTGCTCAACTGTTTGAACAATGAACTGAGTATTTGCCACACGGCTCATTTCCACACTATCTGCTGATGACGACTCACTTTAGTATTACTATGTACACATAGTCCTTTGATTTTAAGGCTTCCAACTCTTTAATGCCGAATATGACTACGAGTTTCAGGACTTGGCACCGAGCAAAATAAAAGTTCTAAAATTGTGTTAAGCTTCTGAATACAAATTTTAAAGCTTTAGAATAAAGTTAGCCATGGAAATATTTGTAGTCCGAGTGAGGTTCCACCTGTGCGGGGACGACTGCACTATGTGATGTATCTGTAACAAATAACCAAAGTCGGGTGCTACTTATTGTACGACAAGACAACAATACTGAGGAAACTCAATATTTAAACTCTCTCTCCCTTTAGAATTACTTAACAATGGTAATATCCCGACGCCATTCACACGCGCGCACACTGTCACATTCACAGAGCTCGCAGAGCAGAGCATTCACAAGCTCAAGAATGGACATTTCTACCTGCTGGTCACGAGACCCGCTGCGGCATTTGACCTTTAAAACCCGAGTTTGTGTTCTGGCGATGCTGGACAGGTGTGAACATCACCACATGTTCACAGGTGGAGGCCTGGTCGACAACCGGGCCGCGGGGACACCGGAAGCCACCTCAAGGTAACCACCTCAAGGTAACCACCACATGACAGCTTGCTGCTCAAAACTTTCCAGTCTCATCTTCTAAGAAACAAAATCATTCAACTGATAACATCACAAAAATACAAATTATAAAAAATTTCTTAGGATTAACAATCTATCCTTGATTGAAAAAAAATAGTTATCAAATAATAATTGTGAAAATTTAATTCACAATTTTTTTCATGACTCCTATCATTCATTCATTCATATTGTGTGTGTGTGTGTGTGTGTGTGTGTGTGTGTGTGTGTGTGTGTGTGTGTGTGTGTGTGTGTGTGTGTGTGTGTGTGTGTATATGTGTGTGTGTGTGTATATGTGTGTGTATATGTGTGTGTATATGTGTGTGTATATGTGTGTGTATATGTGTGTGTATATGTGTGTGTATATGTGTGTGTATATGTGTGTGTGTGTGTGTGTGTGTGTGTGTGTGTGTGTGTGTGTGTGTGTGTGTGTGGTGTGTGTGTGTGTGTGTGTGTGTGTGTGTGTGTGTGCGCGCGCGCGCATGTGAGTGCGTGTCTGTGTGTGTGTATATACTAATTATTATATATATATATATA
>WNGS01087021.1:4803676-4821104 GCA_020271785.1 Procambarus virginalis
AATTTTGCAAATTATATGATGAAGGCACACAAACATTCATAACCAAAACAGAGATGTAGAGTCAGAAAATAGGATTGGTTTAACAGAATTGTGAGAGAGCCAGAGACCAAAAGACACAAAAATGGAATCAATATAGGAAGAGGCCAAACCCCCAAACATACCAGCGATACAAAGATGCGAGAAACAACTATACAGCAGTAAGGAGAGAGGCAGAAAGAAATTTTGAAAAGGGATAGCGGAATAATGTAAAACAGAACCGGGCCTTTTCTACAAATCATAAACAACAAATTGCAGGTAAAGCATAATATCCAGAGGTTGAAAATGGGAAACAGATTCATGGAAAATGAAAAGAAAATGTGTGTGAAACATTAAACAAAAGTTCCAAAGTGTTTTGTACAAAATGAAATCTTCAGGGAACCAGATACAATAAGGAATTCCAGAGAACAACATAGAGCGTATAGAGGTGTCTAGATATGAAGTGGAAAATATGCTAAAGGAGCTAAGTAAGAACAAAGCAGTTGGTCCAGATGGAGTGTTCACCATGGGTTCTGAGAGATGTGCACTGAGCTCAGCATTCCACTTCACCTGATCTTTCATGCATCCCTGTGTACAGAGTTGTAGCAGAAGTGGGGAAAAAGGCTAACATAGTTCCAATCTACAAAAGTGGCAGCAGGGAAGACCCCCACTCAATTATAGACCTGTGTCATTAGCAAGTGTAATAGTGAAAATATTGGAAAAAAAATAATAAAAACTAAATAGTGCAAAAAGACATGCTACTAAGTGGCTCCCAGAACTTTGAAGGGCAAGAGCTACGAGGAGAGGTTAGAAGCATTAAATATGCCAAATCTAGAAGACGGAAGATAAAGAGGCGATATGATCACTACATACAAAATAGTAACAGGAATTGATAAAATCAGTAGGGAAGAGTTCCTGAGACCTGGAACTTCAAGTACAAACAGAGGTCATTAATTTAAATTAACTAAGCAAAGATGCCGAAGAAAATATAGTACAAGAAAATTCACTTTCGCAAACAGAGTGGTAGACAGTTGGAACAAGTTAGGGGAGGAAGGTGGTGGAGGCCGGAGACCGTCAGTAGTTTCCAAAGCGTTATATGATAAGAGTGCTGGGTAGACGGGACACCACGAGTGTAGCTCTCATCCTGCAATTATACACCAACCCACACACACCACACACCACCACCACACACACACACACACACACACACACAATAATATAATATATATATGAAGACATGGAAGTTTTTTTTATATATAAATCAACACAATTCACAGTGAATAATGGATAGTAAAGGTATCAGTTTATTTTAATACTTATTTTATCATTTGAAAAATAATGTTTTAAATGCTGTGATTTATGTCTGAGCCTAATTCTGATTGATTTCATTCTTTAGGTGACCACAAGCCAAGAGTCATTCCACCATGAAAGCTGAGTCAACATAATCGCAGATGGCTGCTACACTACTTGGGCGAAGAGACGCCCATAGATCGTGCAAAGGTATATGTACAATGAATTTGCCCTCCTTCCCCTTCACCTCACCCCTCCCTCCCAGTTCCTTGATGTTTTAAGGACGAAGTCTCTCACACCTCGTGAAGTGCTAATGGACGCTGATGGTTTGAGGTCGTGACAGTGAGAGACTGAGACGTCTTGAGCACGAGACTATGTACAGCCCAGGTGTTGGAAAGTCATTGGATCAAAAACATGGCACTGCTTGTTATTTTTTTTGTGTTAATTTTTTTTAACTTTATTTTTCCAGTCAAGATAGATAAGGGGCCATATTAGCTACTACAGGCCATCTCCTGTAATAGGGCAAGATAGTGTAACTCAGGTTCCAATCATCTTATAATGTATGTAATGAAAATATTGAATCCTAAAATTGGAGAGATTTTTAGGTCTTAGGCTTCCCTGTTCGGAAGACAGATGGGATTAATACATCGTGTCTGTTTACTTTCACCAATGTTAAAAAAAAAAAGAAGAAAATTGATCCAAGTAACACGATTACTTAGTGATTCTCCTTTTTCTTCAGAAACAATGTAATGTGTGTTGTGTTCTTCATACAGACATGAAGCTGAACAACATTACCCAAGTATACCTGGCTGATGAATAGATATCTTGGAGATATCTTCCTCGTGTTATCAACAGGGAACCTTGCAATACCCATCATACTTGTATATATATGTATGTATGTGTGTGTATATTCATATACAGTAGGTGTGTGTGTGTGACATATATATGTATGTATGATTATATATATATATATATATATATATATATATATATATATATATATATATATATATATATATATATATAATATAACCAATAACCGTTGGAGTGCCACAGGGCAGCATCTAGGGACCTCTCCTATTTCTTATATACATCAATGATCTGCCCAATGTCACTAACATTCTAAAACCTATTTTGTTTGCTGATTATACTACCCTCATCTACTCTAACCCCAACCCACATACACTAAATAATGTTGTTAATAATGAACTAAAAAAAGTCCACTTATGGATGTCAACCAACAAACTAACACTTAACATAGAAAAGACCTACTACATCTTATTTGGAAGCAAATCTACAAATGCAATTGAGCTTCAGATAGACAATGTAAACATTAGCAATAAAAATGATGGAAAGTTTCTTGGCCTATTCCTAGACAAGAGACTCAACTTCAGTACCCACATACAGCACATAACTAAGAAAGTTATCAATGTAATCAATCAGATCTTTAATATACCAATGTGCTTTAATATACAGGCGATGAGTCACAATAACGTGGCTAAAGTAGGTTGACCAGACCACACACTAGAAGGTGAAGGGACGACGACGTTTTGGTCCGTCCTGGACCATTCTCAAGTCGATTGTGATGAGGAAGATTGATTGATTGATGAAGATTAAGCCACCCAAAAGGTGGCACGGGCATGATTAGCCCGTAAGTGGTGGCCCTTTTGAGCCATTACCAGTATCAAGAGCTGATACTGGAGATCTGTGGAGGTGCGACTGCACCCTGCGTGACGGGAGATGTCTCCCGTGAAGATTGATTGATTGATTGATGAAGATTAAGCTACCCAAGAGGTGGCACGGGCATGAATAGCCCGTAAGTGGTGGCCATTTTGAGCCATCACCAGTATCAAGAGCTGATACTGGAGATCTGTGGAGGTGCGACTGCACCCTGCGTGACGTGATGAGGAATGTTGTTGTTATAGATTCAGCTACTCGGAACAAGTTCCAAGTAGCACGGGCTATGGTGAGCCCGTAACTTACCTGGCACAGGAGCGGGGCAAGAAGCACGGGCTATGGTGAGCCTCGTGGACAGGAGATGTCCGTGATGAGGAAGTAGAGACGGGCAATAAATAGGCAAGAGAGAGCTGAGGAGCAAAGTAAGGTGTAGTAGAGGGGATAGTAATAAGAGCTGCAGAAGGCCTATTGGCCCATACGAGGCAGCTCCTATTATAACCACCGAATGAGAAGGAGATAGGAATAAGAAGAGGATAGCAAGGGAGTGTAGGAGAAGAGAGAAAGAAAAGGAAAGAGAAAGAAAGATAAATGGAAGGGGTAGGCTTATGTTAGGTCACGTTTGTTAGAAAGATTAGAGCATTTGAGTATATACTGTGAAAGGGAAGAGTCCACAGCAACAAAGCCAGGACTCAAGTTCGTGTTGGGTACATTGTGTATTAGAGCCGATTCCACAAGACGGCGTCTGTGTAGAGTAGAGGCAGGAAAGATTATTTTGGAGGAAGACCAATCAATGGGATGATTAGAATCCCTCACATGGCAGACGAGAGCATTGTTAGTGTCTGCAGACTTAACACTTCTCTTATGTTCTTTAAGTCTGTCATTCAGTGTACGGCCAGTTCCGCCAAAGTACTTTGGTAGGGCTGAAAGCTTGCATTTAAGTACTGTCTGTTGCATATTATCTGTCAGTTGGACAGGTAATTAAGGGTTCACGGAAGTCGAGGTAATCAACTCCAATCTGGGTTTGATCGACTCACACGAAGGCTCCATTATTGCATCAACGTAACGTCGATTATTAAGTATCTGTCAGTTGGACAGGTAATTTGATTGACTCTCCGGAGAGTACAGTCATTGTTAAGTAACGTAAACGTGGTGGTTAGTTATCGGTCCGTGGGATAGTGATCTAGTCACCTGGGTTCATCGGGGCGTGTAGGACCCCAGAGGGAACTAATTTCATTGATGTTATAATTGTTGAGCTAGTGTGAAAGGTAACGTATATGTGTGTAATTAATTATTGAACTTCGAGGTAGTAATTAATTGCTCAAGGTAGTCAAGGGTGATTGCCGTCCTCTTAGCACCTTGGACATAGAATTTTATTAAACTATCGAGTGGATGATGGTAACCGATAACGTAACTCGTGTTGAGATTAATCAGCTGTTCATAGTGCAGGGATTAATGGGGATTACTCACTGAACGCTCGACGGGTCAAGTGTTTGTGTAATTCAGAGTTACGAGTGACAGTTTGACTTGTCTGTGGAAGACAAAATAAGTTAACGTAAGTGTTACTATTAATATTAACGTAATCAATTAGTCATTGATTGTTGATCGTCCGAGGACGAAGTATTAATGTAATAATTTAATTAAGGAGGGTTGCTGTGTAGTACCATAAAGGTGTTTAGTTTAGTTATATGTTATTTTACTAATAACATGAGTCAGCAGACGGGACATTTGAGAGGCACCAGGTTGTCTGACGTTAGTTAGTTTAGTTCATTTATTATGCACCCCATACCCATCTTGTGGGCGGTAGTAGAAAGGGTTACAGCAATTAAAAAAATTACACCTCTAGAGTGTTAGTGACTACAAGTTGACCAGAGGTCAGGTCGTGTGAACTGACCTTGCTTCTGCTAAGATGATAATAGCAGACGGCTGGCTGGGTTGGGCCCGTCTAACAAGCCACTGTTTAAGGTGTGGTACGTAGAGAGCCTTAGGCTAACTTACTAAAAGCACAGAGAGCAAACACTTTGAACTGGGAACTCCACAAGGAGGGGTCCTCAGCCCTTTGTTGTTCAACGTTCTGATGCATAAACTTATTAAAGATCTTCCAACTAATAATGAAGACACTGTCATTTGTTATGCTGATGATATATGTTTACAGGCTGCCTCCGAGCCTAGAATGCAAGTTCTGCTTGACGCTTTTGCTACTAGAGCTGAGGAATGTGGCCTCCTTATCTCTGTACAGAAAACTCGTGCCCTCATTCCATGTGGTATTCCACCAGCCAATTATCATATAGATGGGCGAGCACTTGAGAACTGCGAGTCTTACTGCGAGACCTTGGTGTCCCCATTAACGACCCTGGGTACCTTTCTTCTCTCAAGAGGAGACTGTGGGAGAGATTAAAGCCCTTGCGGGTCCTTGTTGGTGTCAATCATGGAATTAACGTGAGACTTGCTAGAATGTTTTATGTATCATTTATACGCTCTGTGATTGACTATAATGCTCTACATCTCACACTGTATACTGACAAAGAGCTGAAATCTCTTGAATGCTTAATTTGCATTCACTGGAAAGGCGAAGAGTTAGGGGTGACATGATAGAGGTTTACAAGTGGATGAATGGACATAACAAAGGGGATATTAATAGGGTATTGAAAGTATCAACACAGGACAGAACGCGAAACAATGGGTATAAATTGGATAAGTTTAGATTTAGGAAAGACTTGGGTAAATACTGGTTCAGTAACAGGGTTGTTGATTGTGGAACCAATTGCCGCGTAACATTGTGGAGGTGGGGTCCCTCGATTGTTTCAAGCATGGGTTGGACATGTATATGAGTGGGATTGGGTGGTTATAAATAGGAGCTGCCTCGTATGGGCCAATAGGCCTTCTGCAGCTGCCTTTGTTCTTATGTTCTTATGTTCTTATGAAACCTTGCAAAATGAAGCTATGCGTCTCATCCTTGGGGCTCCTAAGTCCACGAGAATAGTTAATATGAGAGCAGAGTTAAAATTACCTACCATAAGTGAGAGAATTTTGTCTATTAGCACAGTTTTCGGCGTGAAGGCATTGAGTAGATCTAGGCAACACATGAAGTTTCAAGCTAAACTTTCTAATATGCTGCACTCACCTGAGGTCTATAGAAGAAGAACGAAATCTGATTATGTATATTGGTTCTACAAGGTAGCCAACTCCATCAAAATATTAAATATGTACCCAACTCAACTAATGATCAATCAACCAATTACTCCATGGGATAACTGGGATTTATCAGTTGATTTTGTAAATGCGCCCAAGAAAGATAGTGTGCACTCTACATTATTAATTTAATAAAACAGCTAACACTGAAAAGCATCACTGAAAGTACTCAGGGTATGGGTAACGATGTGTATCAGTGCTATACCGACGGCTTTGTAGAAGAGGGTGGACGATGTACCGGATGTGCATGTAATGTATTTGAACAATCTTCTCTCGTACATACAGCAATGAAGCGCGTCAATGACTGGGCAAGTACAACTCAAACCCAACTTGCAGGCATATACCTTGCCACTGAATTGTTAAAAGACAAAGGCAGTGGACTTATATACTGTGACTCGCAGAGTTCACTCCTGGCATTGAACGCACATAGTAGTGACACCCAGAAAATAGTCAGTGATATTCGAATGAATGTTTTAGCTGCTAAAGAAAACAGATTTGAAATTAAATTCCTATGGATACCATCACATGTTGGCATCTCAAGGCATGACACTGTTGATATGCTTGCAAAGACAGCCTGTAGAAAACCAGTGGTAGAAATTGATATGGGTATTTCATTAGCAGTGACAAAGAGAATACTTAAACAAATATCTAATGAAGATCTCACCGACCTAACAAATTCACAAAGACCTGAAAGTTGTAGCATTAAATATTATGATAGATATCGTGAGGAAACATTCACATATGGGACTAATAGAACAAGAACCCGGCAATGTGATGTTATAGTGGCCAGAATACGCCTGGGATATAGACGTATCTGGCAGCTTTCTCAAAACCCAAATGTCGAGTACACAATGTGTCAACTTTGTGAAAGAGAAAACATGCACTCTCTTGAACATTATATTGTAGAATGTCCCATACTGGCTGACTTTCGCCCCCCTGGGCTAAGGTATGCTGAACTTTGTAATTACTATATGAGTACTGGAACACTTGATGATATATTGGACTTGTATCCAAGATTGACCATGTAATAGATTAATTATACAATGTATATGATGTAACTATATAACCTGAGCTTGTAAAAGCACCTTAATCACCTTCAGTGATTAAGTGCTTAATTGCACAGTAGTTTCTTTATCAGCTATCTCACCCTGTCAGAGTGAATGAGATAAATGTCTGTGAATGCATGTGTGTATATATGTATATGTGTGTATATATGTATATGTGTGTGTGTATGTATATGTATGGGTATAAAGTATATATGGAAGCTGATCAGAATTACATTTCACCTTTGTAAATGCACATTAATGACACTATGTAAAAGACACATCGAACACTTTATGTAAGGCATACGTAAATCTGTGTATTTATGTATTTACGTATGTAGGTTAGGTTAGCATTTTAAAAGCACCGACTCACCTTCAGTGGTTGATTGTTCAATAAACCCTTGAAATATATGTTTAACACATCTCTAACCCTGTCCATGGAGGACAGAAGAAAATGTATATATGCTGGTTAGCATTGTAAATGTCTGGCCACGTCTGTGGTAGAAAAAAAAAAAAGCTAACTTACTTGTGGGCAGAGGTTAGCTGCCAGGTCCCCCATAAATACCCATGGAACTGTACATTCCAGAGATAGAGCATCAGCAGAGAACAGAAGAGATAGAGGCTGGACGATTGAACAGCAGCCGAGACAGGCTGTCGGCCGGACGGAGGGACTGCCTGTCCAACCCGTTCTCGCAAATTCGTATAGTCAATATTGAAACTATTATGTTAAGTATGTCACCTATGCACTTATTTAATAAGTCAATATTGACTATACGAATTTGCGAGGACGGGTTGGCCTGTCAACCCCCTCTCTGTCCAACTTAGGCTCAGACTCTTGGCGAGTTGAATGTTAAGTTGACTTATTTCGTGTTTTCCACACTTAAGGTGTGTGTGTGATTATCAGGGGGCAGACAGCCGTAGTGTACTCAATGTCTTGTGTGGTAACTCACATTGTATATTAATCTTGACATAGTGAATATTAAGTAAAATTGACTGAAATGATATTTATTATGTTAAATATAATGGATGAATTTATTGTTTAAATTGTCTTTGTGTTCACTAGACCTTGGATTTTCTGATATATTGCAAGCTAGAGTGTAGAGCACTCTGAGTTCACCGACTTTAAGAGTATGAGTACAGGCTTACAGCAAATACATTTGATACATGCTAAAGTAACATTTGATAACTTAGAGTACAGACAAGTTCCATTCTTGTCTTGTATGTAATGAACTAGAATGGATGGTGGCAGTCCTTTCTACCTTCTACTTTCCACTCATCTACTTCTACTACTCTCCGTAGTAGCACCAAGTTCTTCGTCTCTCCCAAACTTCCCCTTTCACCTGACCACTCCTCGCTACTCCCATACTCCTTAATCCTCCCACCTCCCTCACAACAGCGATAAATAAACAGGAAAAAAAGAGAAATCCCCTCCTCCATTTTAAACTTAGACCCAAATATCACAGGAAAAAGGTTATCATGTATAACCAAACTCAAATACGGGCTCACCATAGCTCGTGCTACATGGACACTTCGTCCTGAGTAGCTAAATCTTTAACAACAACAACAACAATCACAACATTTAATAACCTCTTCATTTCTTTTCATTTTTATTTCCGTTCGTGGCAGTGAAATGGTTTAAGTTCTCTAGAGTTGCTGGCAGCTGATCAGTACAATGTCTTGTGGTTGTAGCGCCTAGANGAACACTCCGATTCTCTCCCGCGAGCTGACGTGTCCACTGGCTCGTATGCCGCCTATGGCCTTATTTTATCATGTATTTTTAGCCTCCGGCGTGGTCGCCTCGTGTGCTAATTTATCGGCGATGGCTGTCAGTTGCTTACAGTAGCGTGCGTGACTCGAGAAAAGATTTTTATAGTAATATGGTTTTTGGGGAAACTTCGATTTTGCAGTAGCTGTCACTTATATATATTCGAATGTGTTTCCGCCGACTTTGGCTTCAATTTTAAACATCTCATAAGCATTTGTCGATTATATAATGCATTTTAGATGTTTCTAATTATTTACGTCTATAATTTCATCAAGAATATGTGACTTAATGAGTACTCTCATGCATTACTTAGGTTTATGTTTGAATGATATCAATTAGAAGGGTCAATGCCGAACAGCTATTTTTGGCACGTTTCCCTTGAGTTCACAAGTTTTAGTTAGTTCCTGAATTACTTTAATTTACCTGAGAAGCCACTAACACTCTAGTGGCCTCGAGGAGGACAGGATGCCTGCGGCTTGTCAAATTTCCCCCCTCTCCCTTTTGTTCCAGCCTAATTTTGGTATTTACGGCTTCGGCGGGTAGGCGGTCATAATCCTGGTGGGTGAAACTGCATCTCCTTCGCGATAATTGCAGTTTGCATGACGTTTTGTCCTCGTGGTGACTGCACGAGTGGTGATGTTGAAAGATGTGACTCACAGTGGCGCGTCAATGATGTCAATGATCATAATTTGGCAGAGATTGGAAGTTTAGTTTAGTTCATTTATTGTGCACCCCATACCCATCTTGTGGGCGGTAGTGGAAAGGGTTACAGAGGCACATAATGGGCTCAGGGACTGAACCCCACAATTCATTTAGCTAAGCAAGTTACAATCTTGATGAGCTAGTTACAAAATTCAGTATAAGTCGTTACATCAACAATGAGTTCGAGATCGACCTCAAGTAGATTGGAAGTTGTCGATATCTTCTATTTGTGTGAGGATAATAAGAAAAATACACATATGAGTGCCACTGTATGATCCTTCTGTATTCAGACTCTGTCGTCGGTATAAAGAGAGGCTCCGAGCTCTCAAGGCCTGTCACGCAGGGTATCCAAAGGGCCACCACTTACGGGCTATTCATGCCCGTGCCACCTTTGGGTGGCTTAATCTTTTTATTTTATTTTATTTTATTTATTTTATTTATTTATGCATATACAAGAAGGTACATTGGGAATGTGTGGATACATAAAATGGTAATTACAGTCTTGTAAAGCCACTAGTACGCGCAGCGTTTCGGGCAGGTCCTTAATCTAAGAAAATTTTAAGTAGGTAAATACTTGCAAAATTTATAAAAAAAATGATAACAGATACATAGCAAGAAAAAAAATAGAGAAAATTGTAGGTACAGTGTATTAAAGCACATAGGCAGCTAAGATTGATTGCAATGACAGCTTGAATGGTAGTTGACAAAATTGGTAGGCACAATACAGGATATGGCTAGCACATAAAACAAGACAGCAATGAACACAATGATAAGGTTCGTAGGGTTAAATACATAAAAATTAGGAGATTAGGAGATTGGGTAACACTAGGTACAGAGCAAATTTAAAGCTCAGTGTAGGAAACTAAGAAGATGAAATTAAGTACTTTTTGGTTTTGTTTTTAAATATGGCAAAACTTTTACAGTTTTTCAATTCACTAGGGAGTGAGTTCCATAGACTAGGGCCCTTAATTTGCATAGAGTGTTTACACAGATTAAGTTTGACCCTGGGGATATCAAAGAGATATTTATTTCTGGTGTGGTGATAATGGGTCCTATTACATCTGTCCAGGGAGAGTTTCAGAGCATGGTTTGCATTTAAAAACAGGGTTTTGTAAATGTAGTTGACACAAGAGAATGTGTGGAGGGAGTTAATATTTAGCAAGTTTAGAGATTTAAACAAGGGAGCTGAATGTTGTCTAAAAGCTGAGTTAGTTATTATTCTGATAGCAGATTTTTGCTGCGTGATGATGGGCTTAAGGTGGTTTGCAGTGGTAGACCCCCATGCACAGATACCATAATTAAGATAGGGGTAGATTAGTGCATAATATAGTGAGAGGAGAGCAGAGTTAGGAACATAATATCTGATTTTGGAGAGTATACCCACTGTCTTAGAGACTTTCTTCGTTATGTGTTGAATGTGGGTGCTGAAGTTGAGTCTCTTGTCTAGGAATAGGCCAAGAAACTTGCCATCATTTTTATTACTGATGTTAATATTGTCTATCTGTAGCTGAATTGCATTTGACGATTTGCTTCCAAATAAGATGTAGTAAGTCTTTTCGATGTTTAATGTTAGTTTGTTCGTTGACATCCAGAAGTGGACTTTTTTTAATTCATTATTCACAACATTATTTAGTGTATGTGGGTTGAGGTCTGAATAGATAAGGGTAGTATCATCAGCAAACAATATAGGTTTGAGAATATTAGAGACATTAGGCAGATCATTTATATATATAAGAAATAGAAGAGGTCCTAAGATACTGCCCTGTGGCACTCCAACGGTAATTGGTAGAGTGGAAGAAGTTGTATCATTGATGGTTACATATTGGTGTCTGTTACTAAGATAGGATCGGATGTAGTCAAGGGCAAGGCCACGGATTCCATAATGCTGAAGTTTAAGTAAGAGGTAGTTGTGATTAACAGTATCAAAGGCTTTTCTTAGGTCAATGAAGAGTCCAATTGGAAACTCATTGGAGTATGGAGTATGGAGTCAGCCTCCACCACATCACTTCCTAATCCATTTGTCTACAACTCTGACACTGAAAAAATTCTTTCTAACGTCTCTATGGCTCATTTGGGCACTGAATTTCCACCTGTGTCCCCTAGTGCGTGTGCCCCTTGTGTTAAATAGTCTGTCTTTATCTATAAATAAATAATAATATAAATAAATAAGTGCCTGGGTGCTGCATCAACACAGCACGACATTGCTCGCCTCACAGCAGTAGCAGCCCCTCATGCAGGGGATTTCCTGTTAGCAACCCCAATGTCGGCAACTGGCACGCGTCTCACACCACACGCCCTCCGAATTGCTGTGGCCCTCCGCCTTGCTGCCCCAATCCACACCAGATATAGGTGTATTTGCGGCGAGGTGGTGGCTGACAGGTACGGCCACCATGGCCTACTCTGCCAAAGCACGGGAGGATGGCACTCGAGGCACAGTGAAGTTAACGACATCATCAAGAGGAGCCTCACCACAGCTGGATGCCCAGCCGAGAGAGAGCCTCGTTACCTAACGCCCCGTAACTCTGATGCTCTTATTGGTCGCCCGGATGGTATCACAGTGAACCCCTGGAAGAATGGCAAGCAGTTGGTATGGGACTACACGTGCGTATCAACCCTGGCTAACACCTACATTGACCTCAGTGTTGCACAACCAGGTGGCGCTGCCACCCACAGGGAAGCAGCCAAATCCCGTAAGTATAGAGAACTTGATCACCACTACAATTTTGTCCCCATTGCTTCTGAGACACTCGGCGCCTGGGGTAAAAGTGCTACCAGTTTTTTGAAGGAACTGGGTTCTAGGCTCATTGAAACAACAAGGGACCCTAGAGCTGCCAGCTTTCTTTTCCAGCGCCTCAGCGTGGCGATACAGAGGGGAAATGCGCACTGCATCCAGGGTTCCTGCCCGCCATCTGAGGAGCTGGAGGAACTCGACAACCTATGATAACCATCTTTGTAACCTATATGTAACTCCTTTTTTGTAACACAGTTCAAATAAAGCAAATATATATGTGTACTTACAAAAGAATGGGGGTGGTAGGAGAAGAAAATATTAGTGTTCAGTGAGAAACCACAAGGTCTCCTCTGAATACGTTTTATTTTCTTCTCCGAGGCTATGGGTCCCCACATTGGCACCAGAGGTGGTACCCTCACAAACTTTTAATAAATAAATGTTTATTCATATAAAGTACATACATACAAGAGGCGATAAAAAAATTGATGGATTTATAGATAGAGCTAGTACATACAATGCCTAAAGCCACTATTACGCAAAGCGTTTCGGGCAGGAAAAACATTAAAGACTAAAACTTAATACTAATTGAGTTTAAAGTATAAAATGTGTTGAGAACAATTAAAAATAAAAAAGGGGGGAACATGGGAGAAAAAGCAGCACAAATACAATTAGGTCGACAAACAACGTTGTTTAAAAAAACAGACATGGGTTGACAATAGAGGGGTAAGGTAGGTTACAGGGAATTTATTAGGTAGTGTTTAGTTTTTATCTTAAACTGGTTGAGAGAGGTACAGTCTTTGATATGATTGGGGAGGTCATTCCACATTCTGGGTTCCTTGATCTGTAGAGCATTTCTAGTTTGATTAAGTCGTACTCTTGGAATATTAAAACGGTATTTGTTTCTGGTGTGGTGCTCATGGGTTCTGTTACAACCTTCAATGAAGCTTTTGAGGTCAGGATTGGCATTACAGTTCAGCATTTTATATATATGTATAATACACATGAGAGGATGTACCATTTTAATTCCTCTGAGAAGGCGAAGAGTCACAATAACGTGGCTGAAGTATGTTGACCAGACCACACACTAGAAGTCACAAGCGACTTGAGAATGGTCCAGGACGGACCGAAACGTCGTCGTCCCTTCAACTTCTAGTGTGTGGTCTGGTCAACTCCTCTGAGAATCTTGTATGTGGTGATCATGTCTCCGCTAACTGGCAAGAGTAACGCCAGTTCATAAAGGAGGTAATCCGGCAGACATAAACAATTATAGACCAATATCAAACCTACCCATACTATCAAAAATATTTGAAAAAATTATCTACAAACAACTCTACTCCTATCTCGTAAAATTCGACATTCTTAGCCCCTGTCAGTTTGGCTTCCGCTCCTAAAAGAGTACCAACGATGCAATTATTAGTCTCCTTGATATAATTTACTCAGCCCTTGACAAAAATGAGTTTCCGATTGGACTCTTCATTGACCTGAGAAAGGCCTTTGATACTGTTAATCACAATTACCTCTTACGTAAACTCCCATCATTATGGAATTCGAGGCCATGCACTGGACTATATCCAATCCTATCTTAGTGATAGACACCAATGTGTAGCCATCAATAATATAACCTCTCCCACTCTACCAATAACCGTTGGAGTGCCACAGGGCAGCATCTAGGGACCTCTCCTATTTCTTATATACATCAATGATCTGCCCAATGTCACTAACATTCTAAAACCTATTTTGTTTGCTGATTATACTACCCTCATCTACTCTAACCCCAACCCACGTACACTAAATAATGTTGTTAATAATGAACTAAAAAAAGTCCACTTATGGATGTCAACCAACAAACTAACACTTAACATAGAAAAGACCTACTACATCTTATTTGGAAGCAAATCTACAAATGCAATTCAGCTTCAGATAGACAATGTAAACATTAGCAATAAAAATGATGGAAAGTTTCTTGGCCTATTCCTAGACAAGAGACTCAACTTCAGTACCCACATACAGCACATAACTAAGAAAGTTATCAATGTAATCAATCAGATCTTTAATATACCAATGTGCTTTAATATACAGGCGATGAGTCACAATAACGTGGCTAAAGTAGGTTGACCAGACCACACACTAGAAAGTGAAGGGACGACCATGGTTTGGTCCGTCCTGGACCCTTATCAAGTCGATTGTGATGAGGAAGATTGATTGATTGATGAAGATTAAGCCACCTAAAAGGTGGCTTAATCATGCCCGTGCCCGTAAGTGGTGGCCCTTTTGAGCCATTACCAGTATCAAGAGCTGATATTGGAGATCTGTGGAGGTGCGACTGCACCCTGCGTGACGTGATGAGGAATGTTGTTGTTATAGATTCAGCTACTCGGAACAAGTTCCAAGTAGCACGGGCTATGGTGAGCCCGTAACTTACCTGGCACAGGAGCTGGACAAGAAGCACGGGCTATGGTGAGCCAGTAACTTACCTGGCACAGGAGCTGGGCAAGAAGCACGGGCTATGGTGAGCCCGTAACTTACCTGGCACAGGAGCTGGACAAGAAGCACGGGCTATGGTGAGCCTCGTGGACAGGAGATGTCCGTGATGAGGAAGTAGAGACGAGCAATAAATAGGCAAGAGAGAGCTGAGGAGCAAAGTAAGGTGTAGTAGAGGAGATAGTAAAACAATAGGAGCTGCAGAAGGCCTATTGGCCCATACGAGGCAGCTCCTATTATAACCACCGAATGAGAAGGAGATAGGAATAAGAAGAGGATAGCAAGGGAGCGTAGGAGAAGAGATAAAGAAAAGGAAAGAGAAAGAAAGATAAATGGAAGGGGTAGACTTATGTTAGGTCACGTTTGTTAGAAAGATTAGAGCATTTGAGTATATACTGTGAAAGGGAAGAGTCCACAGCAACAAAGCCAGGACTCAAATTCATGTTGGGTACATTGTGTATAAGAGCCGATTCTACAAGACGGCGTCTGTGTAGAGTAGAGGCAGGAAAGATTATTTTGGAGGAAGACCAATCAATGGGATGATTAGAATCCCTCACATGGCAGAAGAGAGCATTGTTAGTGTCTGCACACTTAACACTTCTCTTGTGTTCTTTAAGTCTGTCATTCAGTGTACGGCCAGTTTCGCCAAAGTACTTTAGTAGGGCTGAAAGCTTGCATTTAAGTACTGTCTGTTGCATATTATCTGTCAGTTGGACAGGTAATTAAGGGTTCACGGAAGTCGAGGTAATCAACTCCAATCTGGGTTTGATCGACTCACACGAAGGCTCCATTATTGCATCAACGTAACGTCGATTATTAAGTATCTGTCAGTTGGACAGGTAATTTGATTGACTCTCCGGAGAGTACAGTCATTGTTAAGTAACGTGGTGGTTAGTTATCGGTCCGTGGGATAGCGATCTAGTCACCTGGGTTCATCGGGGCGTGTAGGACCCCAGAGGGAACTAATTTCGTTGATGTTATAATTGTTGAGCTAGTGTGAAAGGTTACGTATATGTGTGTAATTAATTATTGAACTTCGAGGTAGTAATTAATTGCTCAAGGTAGTCAAGGGTGATTGCCGTCCTCTTAGCACCTTGGACATAGAATTTTAGTAAACTATCGAGTGGACGATAGTAACCGATAACGTAACTCGTGTTGGGATTAATCAGCTGTTCATAGTGCAGGGATTAATGGGGATTACTGAACGCTCGACAGGTAAAGTGTTTGTGTAATTCAGAGTTACGAGTGACAGTTTGACTTGTCTGTGGAAGACAAAATAAGTTAACGTAAGTGTTACTATTAATATTAACGTAATCAATTAGTCATTGATTGTTGATCGTCCGAGGGACGAAGTATTAATGTAATAATTTAATTAAGGAGGGTGCTGTGTAGTACCATAAAGGTGTTTAGTTTAGTTATATTTTATTTTACTAATAACATGAGTCAGCAGACGGGACATTTGAGAGGCACCAGGTTGTCTGACGTTAGTTTAGTTCATTTATTATGCACCCCATACCCATCCCGTGGGCGGTAGTAGAAAGGGTTACAGCAATTAAAAAATTACACCTCTAGAGTGTTAGTGACTACAAGTTGACCAGAGGTCAGGTCGTGTGAATTGACTTTGCTTCTACTGCGGGTCGGCAGCACACCTTCGTGGAGACAGAATCGGTCCGCTATGTTTATCAGCCCTTGGATAGACTCTACATGCTGCTTATCACAAACTCGAGCATCGAAACATTTTGGAAGATCTGGAGACACTGAGACTCTTTTCCCGTGTGGCTCATTTAAAGTTTTTTTTCTTTGTAGCACAGTACTGTATCGTCTGTGTAAGCATCCGAATTGTTGAAGCCAAGGTAGTCTGCATTGTCGAATATCTTAAAAAATTAACTTTGTACATAAATAACATTCATTGGGTCTCAAAAACACTCCTTTCAAATATCCTTATTTATCTATTTGTAACACTATTTTGTTACTTTTATTTTTTCATATAATTTTGATTGCATTAAGTTTCGTAAGATATATTTTAGCAGGAATAAAGAATAGAATTCTATTAACTGTACTTAGGAGGTTTGCTTTTTTACAGATCCCAGAATATTGTCGCAACATGGAGGAGAGCGAGATTCTTGAAAATTCTTTCCACCTCACTATTTGCTTTTGACGAGATCGTTGCATTGGGTTACCGCGGAGTCTGTTCAACTTGGCCCAGATTACGAAACATTTGTGGAAATGGAATTCACACGAAGAAAAAGCTATAAGGGCAGTTCGATGAGAGCTCTAAGAGAGGGAGAGCTCGTACTAAAATGAAGGTAAAACATATGCGCTTCGAATTGTTCTTGTAATTTAGTGTTAAATATTGTTATAAGTACAGTTCTTTGAATTACTGACAGTACTCGGCCACGCCGTCGGCTTCACAGCACATCCACTTCCCTGTCCCCCCCAGTCCCTCACCCACCAGTTCCCACCTCACCTGTCTTTCCCCGGCCCAAACCATTCCCCACTGGCACCATCCCTACTCTTCCTTCCACCAGTTCTCCT
>WNGS01087021.1:4839578-4854237 GCA_020271785.1 Procambarus virginalis
CCAGAGAATGACAAGGAGGTGTGTGAAGAACTCAACAAGAGATTCCAGGAGGTCTTCACAATAGAACAAGGAGAAGCCCCTGCACTAAATGAGGAGGTGGCAAACCAAGCAACCTTGGAGGAATTTGACCTCACCAGTGATGAGGTCAAAAGGTGTCTGCTGGAGCTGGATGTGACAAAGGCTGTTGGGCCTGACAGAATCTCACCATGGATACTAAAGGAAGGTGCAGAAGCCCTAAGTGTGCCACTCTCTATGGTGTATAACAGGTCACTGGAAACAGGAGACTTACCAGAAAGTTGGAAGACAGCTAACGTGGTCCCAATATACAAAAAGGGTGACAGGCAAGAGGCACTGAATTACAGGCCAGTTTCCTTAACTTGTATACCATGCAAGGTAATGGAGAAGATCGTGAGGAAAAGGCTCGTAGAGCATCTAGAGGGAAATAACTTTGTAACGCACCACCAACATGGGTTCAGGGATGGTAAATCGTGCCTCACAGGTTTAATAGAATTTTATGACCAAGCAACAAAAATTAGGCAGGAAAGAGAAGGGTGGGCCGACTGCATTTTCCTGGATTGCCAAAAAGCCTTTGACACAGTACCGCACAAAAGGCTGTTAAAAAAGTTGGAGCAACAGGCAGAAGTAAAAGGGAAGGTGCTCCAGTGGATAAGGGAGTACTTAAGCAACAGGAAACAGCGAGTAATGGTGAGGGGGGAGACATCAGAGTGGCGAGATGTCACCAGCGGAGTCCCACAGGGCTCAGTACTTGGACCCATCCTGTTTCTAATATATGTGAACGATCTTCCGGAGGGTATAGACTCATTCCTCTCAATGTTTGCTGATGATGCAAAAATTATGAGAAGAATCAAGACGGATGAAGATAGACAGAGACTACAGGATGACCTGGATAAACTGGAGGAATGGTCTAGAAAATGGCTGCTAAAGTTCAACTTGGGAAAGTGTAAGGTGATGAAATTAGGAGAAGGGAGCAGGAGGCTGAACACAAGGTATCATTTGGGAGGGGAAATCCTGCAAGAGTCAAATAGAGAGAAAGATCTGGGGGTTGATATCACACCGAACCTGTCCCCAGAAGCCCACATCAAAAGAATATCATCAGCGGCATATGCTAGACTGGCCAACATAAGAACTGCCTTTAGAAATTTGTGAAAGGAATCTTTCAGAACCGTGTATACCACTTATGTAAGACCAATCCTGGAGTATGCAGCTCCAGCCTGGAGTCCATACCTAGTTAAACACAAGACAAAGTTAGAGAAGATTCAGCGGTATGCCACCAGGCTCGTCCCGGAACTGAGAGGATTGAGCTACGAGGAAAGGCTAAAGGAGCTGAACCTCACATCCCTGGAAAACAGAAGAGTAAGGGGAGACATGATAACCACCTACAAAATTCTCAGGGGAATTGACAGGGCGGACAAAGACAAACTCTTCACCACGGGTGGGACACGAACAAGGGGACACAGGTGGAAACTTAGTACCCAGATGAGCCACAGAGACGTTAGAAAGAATTTTTTCAGTGTCAGTAGTTAATAAATGGAATGCACTAGGAAGTGATGTGGTGGAGGCTGACTCCATACACAGTTTCAAATGTAGATATGATAGAGCCTAGTAGGCTCAGGAATCTGTACACCTGTTGATTGACAGTTGAGAGGTGGGACCATAGAGCCAAAGCTCAACCCCGCAAGGACAATTAGGCGAGTACACACCTATCTACATTTTTACAAACCGTAACAAACCACAAAGTAATTCTGGTGGCTATGATAATGAAATCGAAGCACACTATAGAGCCACACGCTACGAGCAGACATCACCACATGACTCGGCAAAATCATGAATACGAATCATTTTCCACAAGCTGATTTTCTAAAGATACACGATGCTACATTTCATGGATCAGATATGTACAAAACCTGGGCTGTGTACTGTGAACGTCCGCCTCCTGCTCTGGTCATCATGACTAGAATTGTGGTCATCATGTGATGAGCCACCTTGTACGTAGTTTTTATTACCATGAGGTAATCACCTATGGTAATCACCATCATCGCATAATAATTGCAGTCAATTCCAGTCATCATTATTCAGTGGTGCTATGAGCCTGACCTTCACAGCTGAGCTACGAGCTCCTGCCACATGTGGCAGCCTTAGTCGAAGAGATTCATCTATAATTCACACACAGTAGTCTGCTTGACTACTGTGACTACACAGTAGTCGAGGTCATGCCGAGACTTACTTGAGAGGGGAACGTAGCTTTCATCCGTGGTCTGGAAGCGCCACTTAAGTACACCAACATCTGTGTTATGAGGGAATGGTTTGTTCGACATCTTCATCCCTATCTGGCCACACGAGCGCCACAGATCACGGTCCACATTTGGATGAGTCTGTAGCTGAATAGGTCTTGTGTCTGTGTTATCAACCTATAAATAAGGAGAAAACCATACCGCATAACTGCCAATGTCATGTTGTATTGTACATTGTAAATTTAAAATATCAAATGTCCCTTGCAAAGATAAAGAAAGCACTCTCCAACCCATCATGCAGCCTCCCACACACATGTACACCCCAAGTGAGGTGCTCGAGGAACTATTTAACTATCACATCACTGTCCAAAGTGTGTCCCAACTTTCCTTAACTTCATATCTGCCAAATACATTTAGTAGCTAAACAAGGAATAAAGTATAGTATTAATTTTACACTAATTGGGGGAACCACCTCACCTGAACCTTCACAAAGCCATGTTCGGAGTCGGTGATGCGTAACTTTAGTATGCCTTGAACTTCCATGTTTTGCAAGCCTCCGTCCCTTCCAGCTCGCACAATTAAGTCCTCTGCCATCACTATGTGTATCCTGTGGGAATGGGGAATAATTCAAAATATTACACTATTAAATTATATTCAACAAAACAAAATAAATTTGACCTATACAACTCCCCCCCTTTTTCTTGAGCAAGAACCTGCTGTTCCCATGGACAGGATTATTTGCATACAAGGCAGGTTGATATTATACATTGTGCAATACATGTGCATGGCAGGTCATACCTCTAAGAAAAATTTAATTCAGCCCAAAATGACCTCTGGAAGGATCATTTAACTACACACTATTAAGAGCTACAAGACATCTAAGGGACTGCCAAGGCTCACTGTCACTAATCACTAGAAGGCCTGCCCAGAGCCTCCATCAAGTGCCACTAGGGAGCACCACCTACATGTCAAAAGGAGTACCATGACATTACCCACCTGGTACTCTGCAGGTTAGCAGAGACCAAATCACAAAGACCTTTGGCCTTTCCTTAGATATGTGCATTTTGTTATGCAGTTGGCAAGGATACCTGATCAACCAGGCTGTGACTCATACGTCAGGCTGCGAGCAGTCGCGTCCAACAGCCTGGTTGATCAGTCCAGCAACCAGGAGGCCTGGTCGATGGCCGGGCCGCGGGGACGCTAAGCCCCGGAAGCACCTCAAGGTATCCTCAAGGTACTATTAGCAGACGTTCATGTGTGCGTATTGTACACACAGTTTGTGTGTTCTTCTGGATTCTTTAACCAACAAATTATAGCCTTGGCCATAGATATTCTCCTCTCTAGTTCCCACTACTCTTATGATTACAGTATTGTACTTCAAACTTTCTACCGAGATGTAAACAATTCCCTCCCTCCCCCCACACTGTGCTTGCGGGGGGAGGGAGGGAATTATCAGGGAAAAGCACCAAACCATTACAACTATATGGCACATGAAAGGGATCAGGACAAGGATTTGGGATGGGACAGGAGGAAGGAATGGTGCCCAACCACTTGGACGGTCAGGGATTGAACGCCGATCTGCACGAAGCGACATCGTCATTCTACCATCCAGCCCAAGTTGGGCTTGCATGGGTTGAGCTTTGGCTCTTTGGTCCTGCCTCTTGACTGTCAATCGACTGGTGTACAGATTCCTGAGCCTATCAAGCAATAGTTTCTACATTTTAAATTGTGTATAGAGTCTGCCTCCATCACATCACTTCCTAATGCATTCCATTTGTTAACCGCTCTGAATAATTCAGAGCAGTTAACATTTGTGTTGGGCACTAATCTTGTGTGCAGCCCCTTCACTATTCACTAGTTTAGCTAGATGTGCCATAGAAACATCACACCTTGATAGTTGGCATGTTCATATACTGTACAGTATATTAATTTTCTTTGTACAGTACTGGGAATGAATATCTGAATACAGTTTAATCCTGAGTCAGAATGACTAACACTACCAGAGTGATCTCCAATGTGAGTGCAAGTAATTATGAACAAATACAATTAGGTCGACAAACAACGTTGTTTAAAAAAACAGACATGGGTTGACAATATAGGGGTAAGGTAGGTTACAGGGAATTTATTAGGTAGTGCTTAGTTTTTATCTTAAACTGGTTGAGAGGGGTACAGTCTTTAACATGATTGGGTAGGTCATTCCACATCCTGGGTCCCTTGATTTGTTGAGCATTTCTAGTTTGATTAAGTCGTACTCTTGGAATATCAAAACTGTATTTGTTTCTGGTGTGGTGCTCATGGGTTCTGTTACAACCTTCAATGAAGCTTTTGAGGTCAGGATTGGCATTACAGTTCTCATGCCCTCAGCTGTGAACTATTTATTAGTTATGTGTTATGCCTACTACTGCCTTGGTCTCAATGTTGGTAAGCCAATGACTCGTGCATGAAGTATCAGAACTGCAAGTTCTTGGCTTGAGGTGGCTTCTTTGCAGGCTCCCTTATTTTTAACACTAACAGTTATTCTGGCCCTGCTTCAAGGTTTATTGATAGTATTATTTAACATCAGTCTTACCCATATACCACCGATATTCTCCTCATCTTATATTTCTGGTATCTCCTTCATGGCCATGGCACGGATTTGATGCTCAAAGCTCTGTTTCTACTGTAGTACTCTACCATACCTCCAGGTCACAACACTACTGTACACTCATTCTCCAACGAAAAATAACGAGAGGCCACTGCAGCAGCCTAACACTGGTGAATCTCCTCGATAGCCTTTCCACTGATCCTGGCCAAGGCCCTATAAAAAGCATTAGTCGACACACTATTCTATAAGCCTCGTACCAGCATCAAGTAAATTTCTCTCCGATCCACACAACACACAGTCAACACTGCCCTATCACATCAGCTTCATATACCAAGCAAAATGCCCTTCAGACACTGCCTTTCCAACATGCACTGCTCACCCCATGCTTCTGGTCTGGGGAGGAGCCACTGCCTTCAGCCTTGCTACAGCTGCCACTCCCACCAATGACCTCTCCAGCTGCTGCTGTCACACCTCTGCCGAATGTCTGCCAATCAGCATCCTGCCAAATCTCCTTTACGGTCATGGAAATACAGGACCTCTAGCTGTCCAATGACACTCCATCGCTGCCCTGACCAGATCAATCAAGTCTTCTCCAGCCTCAGTGCCCATGCACTAATACAACATCTGTCTACTGTATTGCCTCTCGTGGTTTTGCTGCACGAGCCTCTCCACATATTGACCAACTCTGGCACCAGATTTAGCTGCTCTGCCACCAACCCAGAAAGCAATAACCACATTCTTTTCGCTACACGTGTTCCTCGACCAGGCGAGTCCCTCCACCAGTGAGAGGAAGTCCCGTAGGGTACCTCTAGGCTGGACACTACATTCATTCTCCAACAAGGTGTAATGGGGCCCACTGCATCAGGCAGGCCAAATCAGGAATCGGCACACCTCACTAAAGCTCCCACTAATGCTGGCATGGCCCAATAGAAAGTTAAAGTCAACCAACTAAACCCACAACCTCAGACTAGAAATATAAGAATCTCTTCTCCCTTCACACAATAAACATTTTCCTCTCACAAATCAGCTTATATTAACATAAAATAACACTGGCCGAGTCACTGTATATTAATTCTCTATACATACTGCACCGTGTGTGATATGTGCCACAGTCATGTCCACGAGAACCACAGCAACTTGTTTAAGGGAGTTCTGAATGTTTGAGTTTTTCATCTACACTAAGAGCTAGATTTTTACTTATTACAAAGAGATGTCAGTTTCCATGTGTACTATATACAAAAATAGGTAGAGAATTTTTTTCACTGAACTCTCAAAGCTTATTCTAGGAAAATAAGAGCAAGTTACATACGGCTCCACGTCCACTTGAGGGGTCTTAACTGGGGTCATCTTAGAGACTGGCTCCGAAGACGACACGACACGTTCTCCTTCAGACTTGAGTTGGTCCACGAAGGAGTCTACGTCTTTGGCCTTGCTGCCTAGCTTCATAGCTCGGTTGGGTCCAGACGGCTTTATGGTGGAGGACGGTCTCGTCTCCTGCAGTCACAGAAGAGGTGGTTCACATTTAAGACAAATACGATTATTTCCATTTGCTGAATTCAACATGGAAGTGGTACACAGATTATCCTCAGTATCCCTATCCTATGTCGCATCAAGAAACACCATGGATTCTAGTCTCAGAAATAAAGATCTCTTCCCTCTGTCTTGACCTTATTCCTTCACCATTGCAACGGGGCGAGAGTAACTGAAGCTACTCCCTTTGATGTAAATACGGTCAAAGGGATTTACAAACCTATTTCAATTTAAAAAGGTGCAAGCAAACTTAATTAAAAAAGTAATTTATATAATATCATAAATAAAATATTTGAGTTAGACAATTGTGTGTTATTGCCACATTCACTCACTTTCATTACATGAGAAGACTAATCAGGAGAACTAGGATGGATGCAACAGAATTTAGGTACAAGACCAAGGATGAACAGACACCCAGACTTGCATACTACAGTGGATTGTACAATAGATACCAGATTAGAGCGTTAGATCTGCATTTTTGTCTAACAAAGTCTTTTAATTCTCAACATTTTAATCCATACACATCTGTTAGCTTGGTAGGAGACAGTCCACTTTTAATACACGATTATACAGGTGACAAGTTAATTCAGCTTCTAAAATGATGTGTGTACTTATTAGCGACTATTGGTCAAACAAAAAAGTACCCAAAGATGTTCATTTTGTATTATTCATTGCCCAAAATGACAATGTATTAAGAAAATGGAAAAGTGACTAAATAGCCTAATCTGTCCACGTAATCCTGGGCCAAATATATACTATCTTAGGCCTAATATAGTATAAATGTGCTATACTAGGCCAAGAATATTTAAGTTTGGTTTTTGGCATCTTTTTCACATCCTCTACAAAATAAATGGTACAAAATGTGAACAATGTTGTCTGCAACAGTCCATTTTGTACAGTCAACCATATAGTCGTTGCAAGTGCCATCCTTTTAGGAGGACAGGTTGTCCGTGCAATATTTTATTTATCCTTTTAGGAGGACAGATTGTCCGTGCAACATTTTATTTGATTCACCATTCCACTGGCCACTCCCGGGAGGCCATTTACCTTTACTTTCTCATTGTTTTGGGAAGCCCTATAACCACCAGCCCTATAATATACAGGTTCACCTTGTGATAAGTCCACACACACACAATATTGTGCAGTAAAACACTAGCAGAGATTGTAATGAAATGCCTCTTTCTGGGAAAGTCTCATGGCTTCCCTATTGCTAGCAACACTGAAACAGCTCCTCACCAAAAAGAGATGGAGAGAGCAGGGAATACTAGTACACATCACTGTCACCGAGATATCAAGCACTAAAAAGAAACCGAGCAAAACAGACAAGATCAAGAGGAAGCGAGCACCGCCTGCCAACACGCGAGTTGAGAAGCAAAAAAAATGCGAAACCACATCCCTTGGCGCGAACTGCTTCAACAAGGCAGATGACGCATGCGCCGCCAAGGGCAACGCATCAGACCCAAGGCGGCCCGAAGCGCCTCCACATCCACTTCAAGCCAGTCCGAGGGCAGTTCGAGGAGGGAGAAGAATCATAGGGCTGAAGCCAGTAGGCCATGAGCATGTAAATCCTCCGCGACCAATGCAGCCGAAAGGGAAGGAACCTGCACATGAAGCTGCATCACACCAACATCCCACGGAAGGGCAGGGGCAAACAAGCACGCACTGAGATCCTCAAAGTCGCCCCCCCCCCCCAGGAAAACCTGCAATGCCGTCCGAGCCTCCCTCCACTCAAGCGTGCGGGATCGACAGAATGTATGCCGTGCCTCCAAAGAGAAGAGAGGGCAGTCTACTAACCAGAACGACTCGGGAACATCATAACAAAACCAGTAAGGACACTAAGATCCATACACAAAGGAATGCGAATCCACGACAAAAGCATAATCCGGGTCGCGCAGGAGGTAAGCCGCAAGGGCTACCCGCAAAACATAGAATGGGACGCGGAAAGCTGAAAAAACCTCTGGAAGGATGGAACCGAAGAACCGACGGGATCATGGAACTGAACCCAGGGAGGGGTAGACGCCAATCCAATTTGTACGAGGAGGGAGCGAAAGAGAACCCCTTTCCTTGTAATACCAAGTCCCACCCCGAAGGTACAAAAACCCAGGTGGGGTCCAGTCTCAACACCAACTAGACCCTGTCCCGACTCCAAAACCCTCAGACATTTCGAAGCCAGCAGCAAGGGGGGGGGGGGGGACCGGATGAACCACCAAAGGGGAAGGACAAGGAGGGGGCAGACAGAACCAAAGTCGAAGCGACTCCCACCCCCAAATCAGGGTCCTTATAACCCAAACGGGGCAGTCTCAGGGGCGTCCAGGGAAGCAACGAACCTATTGCGTTGCAGCAACGTAAACTGAGCACGCAACACCTTGGATGCCTGCACCCGCATGTCATGATCAGTAGCTAGGGTGAACTGGAGTATGTACAAACAACAAACGTCACATGACTCTGGGTCAAAAGGATCACCGACCCTACAGGCAGCATGGTGGAGGCATAACCGGTGATTGTCACTCAGAGACAAAGAGACAGAACAACCAAAAACCTTGCATGAAGCAAGAGGGGAATCGGGGGGGGGGGGGGGTCGCATCCATCAGACCAAGGAGCCCCCCGCGAGGTTTCCCACTACTAACACACTAAGTTAACACACTAAGGGAAGCCCAGACCATGCAGAAGGTACATATATCAGGGTACAGCTAACTGGCACCCCAAAACTACCAAGCAAACTGCTAAAAGCTGCACCTCCAGGACATGTACACTCGTGAGGGCCTAGCAGAGGACCATAAAAAAAATTTGTATGACCAACCAAGAGGCAGACCCTCCACCAGGCAGAGAAAAGAAAAAGAAAACCCTCACAAGAGGACAACGTGCCCAGGCAGAACAGAGCCAGTCGCTATGAGTGGCGATAAGCTGCGCTATACCCTTCGCCCCAACCAGTGAAGAAAACTCCCCCCCCCCTAACCAGAGGCAAATGGGTAAACACAAAACCCCAGCCGACTCCAAGGGCAGTCTATCACCAAGCAGTAAAAGACAGTTGAGTAGACCCCAAGGTGACTTGTGGAAGATGGCCCCAAGGACAGTACTTACAGGTCACCTAGGGAAAGAAACCCTAGGCACATGCAGCCCAAGTACTTGAAGAATAATACTCTGGCTCGCACACCGACCGTAGAGACAGGACAGCACCACAAGGCACAAAAACAGATTAACAGACTAAATCTGGAGCCAAAGGCACACAACCTTGCCAGCAACACATCAGTCAAGAACTAAAGGGTGAATCGCCAGCGTGAGGGTCTGGGGCTCTTCCCTTCCCCCTCCCGGGGAAGGGGGTTGCGCAGACAGTAGCACAGCATCGTGATGACGTCATGCTAGTTAGCTAATTTTAATTTGGGGAGTTCTGTCTACTCATTCGACTTTTGGGAGGAATATTTTCACCAGAATAGGGGTTTGTTTTGGGGGCGCCTACCTTTCTAGGTGCCAGACACTGTCGATGGCAGACGTAGAATTCTCCCATCCACACTGGGGTTTCTATAGGCTATTGCTCCTCATGCCTCTCAGAGGGGGGCCAGGTTCTGGTTGTGGTCCCCAGTAGACAAGAACTCCATGCACAATGACTGATGCCAGAAAGCTAATACAGTACTGTAACCCCGCGATTATCCGGGATTCGAACATCCGAAAAACGCCTTAATACGGCCAAAATCGCAATCGGATAAAGTTATCACAATATCCGGCCAAAATAGCCACAGGAACCGGATTAACGAGAGTTTGGACGGATAAAATTTTGGGGCCCGGTTAATGTCCTGCCGAAATTACACTATCCGGTCAGTTGCCCGGATGATCGAGGCTTTTTCCGTATATGAAAACATGAGGCGGGCCATACGGTATTAATCCCGTCTGCCCGTGACTCGAGGCGCATGGTGTAGGAGGGGGTGGGGTGGGTGGGTGGTGTCGGGAGGGTGGGAGGAGAGCGTCGGGAGGGACCAACTGTGTACAGGAATTACCATTAATTTTAGAACAAAAACAAATGAAATAAGTACTAGTAATTATGTAATAACAAATAAATAAGTTTTCTAAAAGCAATGTGCACAGGCTGAAGTTTCCTTAAAAAATATTCTCCTGGCAGCCTACATAAAGTGGTATAGCTGCCCCACGCCAAGTGGACCCGTCCAACACTGGTCAACCCATGTGCGTCCATCCCTCGTGTTATACACAGTGCTGCGCCATTAGTGAAATATTTTTTGAAATATCTTTTTTATTTTCATAGTAACTTTAAACATTTTTGGCCAAGACTATGTCTGGTATCAGCATCAATCGTTCTGGAGGTGTTAAGAGGAAGAAGGTTGTCCTGGCAATTAAAAACAAGTTACGTGTTGTTCAACCAGTGAGGCGTCACAGGCAGCCAAATGCCTTCAACAAGTGAGGCGCCACAGGCAAGCCAAGCACCTTCAACCAGTGAGGCTTCAGCAGCTGGCAGTCAAAGCTAACTTTGCTTAATGAACTGTACAGTAATTTTAAGTGTTAATTTTAGTGTTGTGTTAGTATAGGTTTCGCAAATTGTTAACAATTCCTAACTTCAAGATGTGTGGCATCAATCAAGAAGACGAACACCAACAAGGTAAGTTGAGGTTTCTAGTTGAATATCTAATAATTATATGTGGCAAGGCAATTCAAATTATGTTGTTTGTAGTATAAAAATTGTTGGAAATGGTCACTTTTGGACTCGTAGGTGAAAAAGTACCATTATCCGAAAAACGTGATAATCCGGTTGGGGGTCCTTCCCATATAGTCCGGATGATCGAGTGGAGACAGTATATCCTTATCAGCCTGGATAGCTCTGGGGAGAATTGGTGGCAAATTGGCAGCGGCTTCGGGA
Source organism: Procambarus virginalis (assembly GCA_020271785.1). Classification (NCBI taxonomy): domain Eukaryota; kingdom Metazoa; phylum Arthropoda; class Malacostraca; order Decapoda; family Cambaridae; genus Procambarus; species Procambarus virginalis. The sequence continues at coordinate 4,850,809 of WNGS01087021.1, forward strand.
GGGGCGCGCCGCACTTTTGGACATTATATGCATATACTCCTGTAGGAAATTTCATTGCGAATACATTGATACCAAAATGAAAGATCTAGGACCATAATTGAGGTAACAAAGTTGAAAAGAGTATACCCATTAGTATTTTCTCTCTTTATTAGCTCTCATTGGGGTAACGCTCCGTCACTTTCTCTGTTTGCTGTGGGTGGTACGCCAGGATTTTGGACTTTATATTTGCATATAGTCCTGTATGGGATTCTATTGCGAACACAATGTTACCAAAATGAAAAATCTAGGACAAGAATTGAGATGACAAAGTTGAAAATAGTATATACTTTTCTGTATTACCGCACTCTCTAATGTAATGAGAGGCGCCTTGGGGGTGGCACAGCGCTCTCTTTCTGGTAACCTTGACCCACGTTCACCTTGTCGGCGGGTGGAGCGCGCTGTGGTTTTTGACATTATATGCATATACTCCTGTAGGGAAATCTATTGTGAACACATTGATACCAAAATGAAAGACCTAGGACAAGAATTGAGATGACCAAAGTGAAAAGAAAGTACACATTTTATTGCTCTTGCCCGCTCCCGGGTAACTCGCTCTCACTTTCTCTGCTGCAGGTGGTAGGCCAGGTTTTTGGAGTTTATATGCATTTAGTCCTATAGAGAATTCTATTGTGAACACAACGATACCAAATTGAAAAAACGTAGGATGAGATTTGAGGTGACAAAGTTGAAAATAGTACAGGGGTATCTCGGTTTAAGAATTTAATCCGTTCCTGGAGACGGTTCGTAAACCGAAGCTAATTTCCCCACAAGACATAATGGGAAATGAATTAATCCATTCCTGACTTCCCAAAATACTTCACTTCAAAGTAAATTTTATACCTAATTCACCCAAATCTACACTACAAAAGTATGTTCAAGTTATTACATACCCTTGCTGATGACTCTTGTTGGTGTATGGAAGATGGTGAGGAGGAGGGAGGAGGAGAGGTGTTACTGTTTGGAAGGGGAGTCCCCTTCCATTATAACATCAGGCAGTAAAGATTTTTCTGGAGTGCGCCCTCTGGTACGTTTTGCCTGCATACCACTAGGTCCTGGTTGTGGCTCACTGCTTGATTTTCTCACAACAAAATGATCCATTGAAGATTGTTTTTCCCTTCTTCGCAACATTTGTCTGTAGTGAGGCATCACATTGTCATTGAAAAGATTAATGCAACAGCTTTCTCTGGGCGAGTCATTTTAATAAAAGTTTGCATTTCTTCCCACATCTGACACCACTTCCTAATTGTTGAGGAAGGGACTTTCTCTTCTGCCTCATCCTCCTCTGAAGAAATATCCCCAGCTGCCTCTTGTTGCTGCTCCTTTTCAAGGACTTGGATTTCTTCGGTGGCCAGTTCTTCGTTGTGTTCTTCCACCAACTCCTCCACATCTGCATCATCCAATTCCAAGCCCATTTTCCGGCCCAGAGTAACAATTTCCTCAACAATAGGCGCATCATTTACAGGCTCAAACCCCTCAAAGTCTAGTTCTCTCACACAATCAGGCCACAATTTTCTCCAGCCAGAGATCAGAGTTCTTTGAGTCACTTCTTGCCAGGTTTTGTCAACGAGTTTTAAAGCACTACAAATGTTAAAATGGTGTTTCCAGAACTCTTTGAGGGTGAGGTTTGTGGCTTCAGTCACTTCAAAACATTTCTGGAAAAGTTCCCTTTCATAAAGTTTCTTAAAATTTGCTATGATTTTCTGGTCCATAGGCTGAATTAGAGGAGTGGTGTTAGGAAGGAAAGAACTGTATTGTGAGAAAATTATATCTGTTCAACAATGCATCTTCCAAGCCTGGAGGATGAGCAGGAGCATTGTCGAGGAGAAGCAGGGCCTTGAGTGGGGCATTTCCACACAGCACAAGCGTAACCCTATCTTTCGTAGGCTTGTGTCCGGGCAATGATTTCTCCTCCTTGGTAATGTATGTCCTCTTAGGCAATCTTTTCCAGAACAGTCCTGTCTCATCACAAACACTTGTTGTGGTAGGTATCTCTCAGCCTCTACAAACTCTTTAAATTCTTCAATAAATCTTTCAGCCACTGGTTTGTCTGAGCTGGCAGCCTCCCCATGCTTCAACTCTATGAATACCACTTCTTTTTCTAAATTTGTCAAACCAGCCCCTGCTTGCCTTAAAGTCTTTAGTATCTGCACTCGTTCTAGGGGTTTTCTTTACAAGGTCTTCGTGCAATACCCTGGCTTTCTCACAAATGATGGCCTCTGAAACACTATCACCCGCTAACTCCTTGTTGTGTATCCAAATTAATAACTTTCCACATCCTCAAGTATTTGTGGTTTTTGTTTCGTGATTGTCGATACGCCTTTTGCCACTTAGCACTCATAATGTCCTTTTTCTTGGCAAGTACAGTGCATATCGTTGACATGGATTTGTTGTACTGCCTAGCTAGTTCAACAAATCCGGCTCGTAACCCGAAAAGTTTGTAAACAGGGACATTCGTAACCCGAGGTACCACAGTATACACTTTTTGACCTATACAACTCCCCCCCTTTTCTTGAGCAAGAACCTGCTGTTCCCATGGACAGGATTATTTGCATACAAGGCAGGTTGATATTATACATTGTGCAATACATGTGCATGGCAGGTCATACCTCTAAGAAAAATTTAATTCAGCCCAAAATGACCTCTGGAAGGATCATTTAACTACACACTATTAAGAGCTACAAGACATCTAAGGGACTGCCAAGGCTCACTGTCACTAATCACTAGAAGGCCTGCCCAGAGCCTCCATCAAGTGCCACTAGGGAGCACCACCTACATGTCAAAAGGAGTACCATGACACTACCCACCTGGTACTCTGCAGGTTAGCAGAGACCAAATCACAAAGACCTTTGGCCTTTCCTTAGATATGTGCATTTTGTTATGCAGTTGGCTGGTACTATTAGCAGACGTTCATGTGTGCGTATTGTGTACACAGTTTGTGTGTTCTTCTGGATTCTTTAACCAACAAATTATAGCCTTGGCCATAGATATTCTCCTCTCTAGTTCCCACTACTCTTATGATTACAGTATTGTACTTCAAACTTTCTACCAAGATGTAAACAATTTACCTACCTGTGCTTGCGGGGGAGGGAGGGAATTATCAGGGAAAAGCACCAAACCATTACAACTATATGGATCATGATAGGGATCAGGATAAGGATTTGGGATGGGACAGGAGGAAGGAATGGTGTCCAACCACTTGGACGGTCAGGGATTGAACGCCGATCTGCACGAAGCGACATCGTCATTCTACCATCCAGCCCAAGTTGGGCTTGCATGGGTTGAGCTTTGGCTCTTTGGTCCTGCCTCTTGACTGTCAATCGACTGGTGTACAGATTCCTGAGCCTATCAAGCAATAATTTCTACATTTGAAACTGTGTATGGAGTCTGCCT